>MU765747.1:0-33051 GCA_026770625.1 Nicotiana glauca | reverse complement strand
TATATATATATATATATATATATATATATATATATATATATATATATACACACACACACAAACATATCATACCAAAATAAAAGCAGTTCTAGATCAAGTGGAGCATGCCAACTCTCGCTGATCAGGGATCCTAAGGAGGGGGACCATCAGCTAGCCTACCTGCACCTGCGGGCATGAAACGCAGGCCCCGTGAAATAGGGCGTCAATATAAAAAATGTACTAAGTATGTAAGGAATGAAAATCAATACGTAACAGACATAGAACTTACATTATTCTCATTTGAACACTCAAACTCACGTATCCGGTAACTAATAAACCTATTTTACCATTGACCATGCACATGTGGCAGTGATAGAGATGATGTGGACAAGGTGTGTGCAAGTCATTAAAATTACGCGCGTGAATACAATAGTTTTGATTTAAAAAATATAAAACCAGAAAAAAAGATACAAATTAAAAAGAAAGAAAATAAACCAAACCCGCTTCTCCCATCCCCGCAAAGTTCCCTCCACCCCCCGCATTCTTTCCAATACTATACCCTTTCTAATTCCAAATATTAATTCCCAGAGCTTCATCCACCCCCTCAACATCCCCATATCCCATCTTCTCACATATTCTCTCTGCCGTCTTATCAAACGCTGCAGCCACATTCACCGCTGTTTTAGCAGAAGCTTCAATAAACAAACATCCATTACTCTTCACAAATTCCTCGCCTTCCTCTGCACAAGCAACCCTAATATTTTCTCCGGCGTCACACTTGTTCCCCGCCATTATCACTGTTGTGTCGCCTTGTTGCCGTATATCTTCAAGACAACTCGACTGCCGTTCGAAAGTGTGGCTTTTAGTCACATCATAAACAAGCAAAGCTCCTGTGGCATCTCTGTAATATGCCCTCGTAATTGACTAGAATTTCTCCTATCCCGCCATGTCCCATATTTGAAGCTGGATTAGAAGTGAAAAATGGAATGAATTTTATGAAAGTTCATGATAGATTGAGCATATAGTCAAGTGATGGCTGAGATCTTTCTCACAATGGTGGCGATAAAAGGTGTAAAAGGAATAATGAAAGAAATAAAATAAGAAAGAAATTTTGATAAATTAATTATAAAAAATGGAAACCACCGATGAGACGTGTAAAATAATAAATGGTCTTAGTATTTGACGTGTTCTTTTTGTCAGGAAATTGAGTTACATGCTCTAACAGTGGGATTTATTTATAATCAACTGGTTGAGTTGAGGTGCTAAAATGGAAAAGTCAAAAGTTTATACATCGGCTTTAAAATCCAATACAAGTTTAAGTGGTCAGGATGCCATTTCGCCATTAATCAATTACCCGCATAATTTAAAAATTGCCCCAAATTACTTAAAATTTTATTTATTTTTAATATACTATGTATATACTCTATACATTATACTACCGTGGTCATATGTTACCTTACATGGTAGTAGTTCATAATTATCGGATATTATCGCTCTACCCGTATTTTGTTCCAAATTGGCCACTTTCAACGAAACTCATTTTCTTTAATCCGCATACCCCTTTATCCTTCGTAATACTTATTTATCGCTTGTTATAAATAGTGTGAGTACGTTAACTTCAAGATGATCTCATCCCTAAGTCTACGGTCGGTTAACTGAAAACAAAATTTTAACGTACGAAAATGCGAGATGTAACAGATGAACGAGCTAGGGACTCTATATCGTCATCCTTGCCTGCTCCTTATTCCTCCGATTCTGTAAGGACCTATATCCGTGATTTCTATTTGGTTTCTTTCCTCCTGATCGGCTTTCTGTTCTTTGATATCGAGAGTGAGGACATCTGTATCACTTCATCTACTGCGAACATTTCTTTTGCGGCCAGCTGCTCTTTGTTAACCGTCTTGATTCCTCCCAGTGTGGAGAATTTCAATGCCTAGTGCAGTGTCGAGGTTACTGCCCTCATGTTGTGAACCCAAGTCCTTCCGAATAAGGCATTATACCTCATGTCTCCCTTGATCACGTAGAACTTGGTATCCTGAGTTGTCCCGATGGTATTTACTGCCGGATTATTTCTCCTTTGGTAGTTTCATATTCTGAGCTACCTGGATCAATCAACACATGCTTAACTCAAGATTTATTTATAAGTATAGATATTACTAGTGCATCATTATTCGGTCGAACGATGCCTTTGGCATCCTCATCGTTGACCAAAATGGTTCCCTACGGTCCTTGTGATGGACACTATAGTGCGCTTAACCATCCGTCCTTGGGGGGCCTCAACTCCTCCAATGATTATTTTTATGATGTGCTGAGGTTCTTCTTGCTCAGTTTGTTTGTTGGATTCCCTATTTCGAAAGTGATTTTTTGGCTCGATCACTGAAAAATTCTCGGAGGTGCCCGTTACTGAATAGTCGAGCCACTTCTTCTCTTAGTTGTCAGCAGTCCTCAGTTATGTGGCCATAGTGCCACAATACTTACACATCAGGTTAGGGTCTCTCTGGGTAGGGTCCGACTGTAATGGCCAAGGCCACTTGGTATCTTTGATGCGTACGGTGGCAGATACGATACTGGTAGCATCGATATTGAAGTTATATTCTGATAACCTCGGTGACTCTCGAGCCTCGAGTGACCTCTCGAAACCCTTCTTGCTCATGAGTCCCCAGCCTATGGCCTCAATCGTTCCTTTTTTTTAATTTTTGGAATGGTTACTCCTAGATCCGCTACCTTTCGATATCTGCTATATGATTGATATCTGTAATGATTAGGCCGGTCTTTTTGAGAGTTGTAGCCCCTGTTCCCCCATTTTCTGCTCATCTTATGCTTTATAGTTGTTATATGACATACCGGGTCAGTTGGTTCGAGCTCGGAGAAACTTCAAAATGATTTGAGACACTTAGTCTCAAGGTTAGAAGCTTAAGTTAAAAAGGTTGATAGGATGTTGAATTATGTGTAAACGACTCCAGAATGGAGTTTTGATGGTTTCATTAGTTTTGTTGGGTGATTTTGGACTCAGGAGCTTGTCCGGATTGTGATTTGAAAGTCCTTAGTTGAATTAGGCTTGAAATGGGTAAAGTCGGATTTTTAGAAAGTTTGATTGGAAGTGGACTTGGACTTTTTGATTTTGGGGTCGAATTGGGATTACGGGATTCTGAGTAGCCTTGTAGTGTCATTTGTGAATTGCATGCAAAATTTGTCATTCGGACGTGATTTGATAGGTTTTGGCGCCTTTTGTAGAAGTTGGAAATTCCTTAGTTCATTAGGTTTGAATCTATGTGTGCTTTATGTTTTTGATGTTGTTTGAGGTGATTTGAGGACTCAACAAAGTTTTTATGACATTTAGGTCTTGTAGGTATGTTTAGTTGAGGCCTTAGGGGCCTCGGATTGATTTCGGATGGTTAACGGATCAAAAATTAAAGTTGTGAGATTGCTGAACCTGTAGCTCTTCCGGTGTGATTGCACCTGCAAGGGTCTTGGCCGCAGGTGCAATGCTGCAGGCGTGGCTGGAGTGGCATAGAAGTGAGCTTGTCTTGATCTGGGTGATCTTCGCAGGTGCGGAAGGAATTCCAAGGTGCAGACTCACACCTGCGTGCGGCAAATAGTAGAAGCAGAAATGAGTTGGAAGGTTGGTCCGCAAAAATGGACACCTTTGCGCAGTCGCAGAACCGGGATTTTGACCGTAGAAGCGGTTGGTCGCATAAGGAAGTTTCATAGATGCGGATTATGGATCACAAAAGCAGCTAAATGTTCGCAGAAGGGGAATGATTGGGCAAAACACTATAAAAATTAGCGTTCACAATTTTTATTCATTTTGGACATTTCAAGCTCGATCTAAGGCAATTTTTGAGAGGGTTTTTTAGGAGATTCTTTAAGTGAGTCCCTTGTTCTCGGTTTTGATCAATAATTTTCCCCCCCAGTGATTTTACCACCTAAATTGTGTTGTTTTGAGATAAAATTTGGGGGTTTGAGCGAAGCGATTTAGAGAGTTTGATTTGGGGATTTGGATGGCGATTTGGTGTCGGATTTTGATAAAACTTGTATGGTTGGACTCGTGATTGAATGGGCTTTCGAATTTTGTGACTTCTGTCAGATTTCAAGACGTGGTCCTGGTGGACAGCATTGAGTCGATTTTAGGTTTTTGATTAATAGGTTTGTATTTTCTTGTGGATTAATTCCTTTAGCCTGTATTGATTCTATTGTACTGCTTGTGGCTAGATTAGGGGCATTTGGAGGCCGATTTGTGAGGCAAAGGTGTGTTGGAGTAGAGTTTTGCTTTGATTAAGGTAAGTAACACTTCTAAACTTGGCTCTGAGGGTTCAAAAATCCAAATTATATATTATGTGATTGGAGTTGAGGTGGCGCACATGCCAAGTGATGGGCGTGTGGGCGTGCACCACGAGAATTATGACCTGGTTGATTCCATGGCACTGTATAGTTGGTCTATCTTGTTGATATCTGCATTTTCATCATGTGATAAAATAATTGAGTTGTCAATCATGCTAGAGATCAAGTTTAGGTTGTATGCTGTTCCTGTTGGGACCCATTGTGGTTGTTTCTTGCTGTTGACTTATTGTTTTCATTGCAATTTTGTACTCAGTCATATTCATTCATTACATATCATATCTCAGTCTCTGTTACTATTTATTGTTACATCATATCATCATTTTCAGGCTAGTTTCATGACATTATGAGCCCATGAGAGAGATTGGAGAGATTGATGACTGAGTGAGGCCGAAGACCTGATTATAAGTGGCATTTATGGGATCGGGTTGCACGTCACAAAGAGTTTTACTGATTTATGATAGTGCTTGAGCTGAAGGAGTCCCTTTGGAGTATGCACACACCCCAGTGAGCGTGGTTGATTATATTGAGGGATGGATCTTCCCTGGACATGGATCTTGTCCGAAGCATTTATTACCTGGGAATGGATCTTCCGCACGAGCTGGATTGGCCCTACCCAGTACTGAGTGACTGGGTCAGTTGATATATATTTTTTGGGATGAATCTTCCCTAGACTGAATTGACCATATACAGCATTGAGTTATTGAGCATTTGGAAATTGTGAGCACATGAGGCTGTCAGCACATGCAACATTTGCATTGGTATATAGAAGTAGAGAAGTTGTATTCTTCGTATCATTTACAATTGATTCATCTTACTGATATGGAGTTTAACTGTTGAACTTGAAAATATGCCTACGTTTTGTACTGTTATTTTGATATTGAACTGTACTGGTTGAGTCTGTCACTACTTTTAGTCCAAAGGTTAGATTTGTTACTTATTGAGTTGGTTGTACTCAAGCTACACCTTGAACCTTATGTGCAGATCCAGGTGCTTCCGTTCATGGTGACTACTGAGTTGAGGAGCCCGACTTTTGGATATTATTGAGGTAGATGCTCGGCATTTTAAAACCTTGACTCTCCTTCCTTATCTTCATTTTATATTTCAATTTTACTCTTTAGACATTGTATTAGACTGTATTCTGTTGTAAATGCTCGTGTACTCAGTGACACCCCAGTCTAGGAGAAATTTTGTATTGAGTTGCGAATTTTATTCTATTCTTAAATATTTACTGCTTTCGTATTTTTCAAAACTTTTGTTATGTTGAAATGGTTGAATAGTGGCTTTCCTAGTTCCACGATAGGCACCATCACGAAGGTTGGGTTTTGGGTCATGAAAAGTTGGTTTCAGAGCCTTGGTTACATTGGTCTCACGAGTCATAAGCAGGTTTTGTAGAGTCTTGCGGATCGGTACAGAGACATCTGTACTTATCTTCGAGAGGACGTCGAACCCTTAGGAAAAATTCACATTCTTGTATTCTTGTCGTGCAAATATGTTGATTCCAGTCACTAAATTTCTGTTATCCTATTCTTTCACAGATGGTGAGGACACGTGCTACTAGGCAGGATAGACAGCCACCAGTACCACCGTCTAGGGTCGCGAGAGGCCGCTAGAGGCTGAGATTGCTATAAGGGCAGAGGTGCAGCTCGTACAGCAGTAGGGCAGCACCTGTAGACCAACTAGTTGCTCCAGCTCAGGAGAAGATACCAAATGCAGTTGAGCTAGTGGTGCCAGATCAGGCACCAGCTGAATCCATTGTGATTCTATACCTTCAAGAGGCTTTGGGTCAGATTTTAACTATGTGCACCAGCTTGCTGAGGCGGTCTCAGTTCTGGCCACAACAGCCACTTCTCAGGCATAGGGAGGTGCTCAGACCCCCACCGCCCGTATAACAGAGTAGGTGATGTAGGGACTCCAGACATCAGGGGAACTATCTGTCCAGTTGGTTGTAGCTGCTCTGGCCCGTTTGGTTCCTATTATGACTGATGATGAGCATCGGAGACTAAGAGATTTGGGAGGCTCCAGCCTCTATTTGTCATTCAGGTAGAGTCAGAGGATGCCCAGTGTTTCTTGGATAAGTGTTAGAGGATTCTTTGTACAACAGGTAGTCTGGAGACCAGAGGAGTCTCATCACTACTTTTCAGCTTTTTGGGGCTGCCTTCAGGTGGTGGGAGGCTTATGAGAGGTGTAGGCTGGTTGGTGCAGCACCACTTACCTCATAGGAGTTCTCTGTTCTCTTCTTGGAGAAGTTTGTGCCGCAGTCTCACAGAGAAGAGCTTCACAGACAGTTTGAGAAGCTATGTCATGATGGCATGTATATGACGCAATACAAGATGAGGTTTTGTGAGTTGGCCCTTCATGAAGTTTGGATGGTTCCCACTGATAGGGAGGGGATTAGGAGGTTCATTGATGGCCTCACATATCAGCTGCGGGTTCTTATGACTCAGGAGAGGGCGTTTGGTGCTACTTTTGACGAGGTGGTCGACATTTCTCGGTACATGGAGATGGTCCGCAGCCATGAGTGGTTTGAGAGGAATGCCAAGAGGCCTCGTAGATCAGGTGGTTTTAGTGGTGTTCCTTCTAAGGAAAGTTATACCACAGAAAGGTACGTCCTTATAGGCACGCCCAGACGGCTCATCCAGTTCCCTAGGGTACGTCATTCGGCCATGGTTCATACAGTGCTCATCAGTTTCACTCATCTCTCAGTGCCCTTCTAGCTCAGAGTTTGTCTCGTTCACCATTATCTCAGGGTTCATATGTACTAGGTCCTTCTGATAGTTACTCTAGTTATCAGGGTCCGTCTCAATACTTACCCCCATTCGTAGGGAGGGGTTGTTTTGAGTGTGAAGATTTGGGTAACCTCAAGAGGCATTGTCCCCGCTTTTCGGGAGGTCCAACTCAGTAGAGAAGTCAGCCTATGACTTCAGCACCGTTTACTTCACCACCTGCCTAGCTATCTGGGGGTGGACCTTATGTAGCTAGGGGTAGCCCTTCAGGGGGAGGCCCATCAGGTGGTGGCTAGGCCTAATTCTATGTTCTTCCTGCCAGACCAGATGTTATTGCTTCAGGCATATTGATCACATTTATTGTCTTAGTATGCAACAGGGATGCCTCTGTATTATTTGAATGTGGTTCCACTTATTCGTATGTACCATCATATTTTTCTCATTATTTGGATATGCCCCGTGAGTCCTTAGTTTAATCAGTTCATGTATCTATGCCGGTGGGCGATACTATTGTATTTCCTTATTTTGGGTGCTACTTGATTCTCGCATGTCTTTTTTTGTACCTTGTTTAAATCAATGAACTTCCTTATTCTACGTGTTGGTTGCCCTAAAATTGATACTGATTGATTTTGGCATATTTTCCTTATTCTATATTTCATTTTTACAGTGTTTCCTATTTTATGTATGAAATATGCTACTATATAAACCCCTCTCATGAAACCCCTTAAAAAAAGTGAGGAGGATTTTAAATCTTAGGATCCTTACTTTGTTTTCACTACTCTCTTCTCTTACTAACTTACCAGCACACTCAAACGCTCTCTAAACTATTGGATAACCTTCTCTGGTGCAAGCACTGTTCGGAGCCCATTCCTGAGGCTTTTGTGAACTCTGAAGCATTGGGTTTTCGGGATTTTTTCTACTACACTCCGCACTCTTTTAATTCTGCTACTGGTTAGTGTTTAAACCTTCATAATGTTTAATTTCTTTCCTTCTTTATACATATTTATCTAAACTTTGGCTCAACTGTGATGGTGTTCATCTTTGATATCATTCATGAGAATAGTCTATTGTTCATGTCATGCTTCACAATAATCTGAACCATGTGATCTCTTATCTCCTAGGATTAGTTCTATACCTTGTAGCATCTTAACATGTTAATTTGGACTTTAGCATTATGGTTGTATGTTGTTCTGCATGTTGTGTTTAGATAATGCCTTAGCTCTATGAGAACATCTTACTTGAATGAAGTTTTAATGAGTCCTCTGTATATTGGGTATTTTAAGACCTGTATAAACTTGCTTCATGTTGTCCGGGATTTCCAATTCTATCTTCTGGGATAACATGTTTCCTAGTATGTCTTGGTCCATCTTTTGTTCTCTCCTTTTTGTGTTTATCAATATATTCATCCCTCTATTGTGTTCAAGTGTTGATTAATGTGTCATTAGGTTAGACTTAGTTTGATTTAAACACTTAGAAGTCCACTAGTGCAACCTATGTATGCTTGCAAACCTGTCTCTTCTCCTAGTTCCCATGATGTTTGTTTATGTGATACTTTGCTATGTTCACCTTGATGTTATTATACTGCTCACTTAGAAGACATGCCTATAGGATTCTTGCTATTATCTTGCACTGTACACTAGAAATCATGCCAATACGATTCTTGATCACTGTCTTGCTATGGTCTTGCACTATTCACTAGAAATCATGCCTATATGACTAAGTATAGACATAAAATCGGTCCTAGGTGCTAGAGGCCATGTCTACAGGATATCATTGTTTGTTAATGATACACCTCTCAACTCAGTTCACTTAAACCACTATCAAAAGCATGCAAAATTCTAGGCTCTTCTCCAATAGACTTCATTGTCACTTAATGCATAAATCACCTAGGCACAACATCTACTAGATTAATGACTGGAAATATGCAATTCTTCTTAATAATCAGTATGTGACATTCGTATAGCCTATCTATGAATAACACTGGCTCTTCAAACAGCTTGCGTGTATGGATGCCTATCACTTAAAAATCATGTTTGTAGGTTTTATAACGCCTATAATCTGTAAATCAGTTAATTTAGAATAGCAGCACCTCATATACGATACTGGAATCCAAAACTAGCTAGAAATCATGTCTATAGGGCTTAATGGCTTTAATTTGTCCCAATTCTGAAACTGTCTCAATCTTAATGTGAGAATTTGTTCACGTACATTTGTTGTCTAAGTGTGGAGGCTAAATTGAGCCCTTAATTGCTTTTACATAAAGCCCGACTTGTTTTGTATGTCGCCTAGTTTTATCATTTTTGAGCAACCTAAGATAAGTCTAGAATTATCCAAAATAGAGGTTTAAATGCTTCATGGACCATAGTCATGGTACGGGTAGTGCACGCATAAGGCAAGGTTGAGAATCAACTAGTGCGCTTTAGGTAACAGGAGATGATAGTCTGTGCCCGCTGAATAATGTGAGTAACACCCTATCTTGAGGGAGATACGAAGTATTATTTATGTTGTACGGGGTGATCCTTTAGGCTAAAAAACTTAGAACCCCCCCTCCCCCACATTGTCTTTAAATCAATTATTTATGTTTATTCAAGGGCTTCTGATAACAACTTCCCAAAACTTCTTACTTTTCTCTATCCTTATTTATCTGACTAATTTATATAATTCAAGTTCGGCCGGGACCCACAGTCATGGACCTCGAAGAGTGCCTAACACCTTCTCTTCGAGGTAATTTGAGCCCTTAACCAATCTTTGGTGATGCAAACTTGTTAAACCAGAGTTAATTACAAATAGATGCCCTAACGCACCTTAAACCCTTTAGGTGGCGACTATCCTCTTTTAACATCTTCCTTAGAAGAGTTGTCACATGTTGACATCCAATTTCGTAAGGAAAAGGGACGCGACATCATGGCTACTCTACTAGGAATATTTTTAGGCTCTTACCATAAGCGAACTTGGTCTATATGAAATAGTCTTCTCTGAAAAACGTGTCTTTATTATTTTTCTATTACATGAATACACCCTTTTCTTGTTTTCCTTTATTTGAATTCGCATTAATATTCAAATCTTTGATCAATTTGGTCATAACATGTGTTTTTCGTTAGACATTTTTTTTAGAATTTCTACATCATGTCTCTCCCCATCCTCACTCCTTATTTACTTTATTACAATTTCCACACTATGTGAATTAACTTCTTCCTTGTTTTCCTTTATTTTTATGTCTTTATGTTTCATTCAATATTGTATTTACTATTTTCATCGTGCGAAATATGTGACAAGGTGTTGTTTTAGCTTTGCATAAAGCATGCTTCACATCATATTGCACTCGTGCGTAATTAATACTATAGAGGTACTTGATTAGTGTTCGCTCTTCCTAAATTACCATTTAAATTTGGAAAGGCTTATTTGCAGAAAAACTAGTCAATCAGCGGTGCAGTTGACGATTCCGTCCCTTTCCCTCTCAAAGTTGTCCGCTTGAGAGTACTGGTCTAGACTCTTCTAGAAACCCCCACTCTAATATTAACTTGCATCATGTCCAAAACTAATATGGTTAGAACGTTGTCCGCGTAATAACTCACTAAGACAAGCCTTGTGCAAAGTCCGCCGGGATTTCCATGATCCCAATGGGCACAATCACGATCTGTGTATTATTTGGAGAAAACGTGCCAATATGTTGATCATTAACATCTAAATAGCCAAATCTGGAGGCAGAAAGGGCTAACTTTATTTGTTTTGCAGAAATGAGGCACGAAGTCCCCAAGTTCGACATGGTTCAAAATATCCCACCTTTGCTGCTGGATTGGTGAGAAAATCTCCCACCAAGTGACAAAAATCATATGAAAAGAGTCCTCAGAAATTTTCCCTCCTTGTTAGGCATTCAGCCAAACAATACATTAATTGAGGTCACCGCCATGTTTTGGGATGAGAAGAGAGTTGTCTTCTGTTTTGGCAACATAGAAATGATTTCCTTTTTAGAAGAAATAGGAGACTTTGTTGGGCTCCCATGGGATAGCCCTAGTTTGTTAGTACTGGAAAACTGCACTTCTCGAGGTTTCTTGAAAATGATGGGTTTTAGGAAAACTAATGAGTTAGTCTGTTTGAAGAAGTCTTACATACCATTTGATTTACTTTGCAAGCATTATGGGCACAACAAGTCATATCGCCTTTATCATGGTGAGTTTTCCATCACTTCTTTAGGTTGGACTCATCGCCGAGCTTTTGTATTTATTGCCTACTTTTTGGGGATGCTGGTACTTCCAATAGAGGGAGAAAGGATCTACACTCTCTTAGTTATGGTCATTAAGACCTTAATGGAGGGGATTGAGGGGCAAACTTACACTATTGTCCCTGTTATTTTGGCTGAGATGTACCGAGCCTTGGACCATTGCAGAAAGGGGTATAGTTGTTGGAATCTATTGCTGCAAGTATGGTTATTGGAACACCTTGAGAGAGGAGAATACCGTCAAGAACTTTCGTGAGACTATGGAATGACCACATAGCCTATCACCATTCGAAGAGAATGACTTTTATCCTAAATAGGTTTGCGCAATCAGAAAACGCTATGAGCTAGTTATATTTCTTCAGCAATCTGACTGATGACAAGGTACATTGGATGTTCGAGTGGTTCCCTAGCAGTGAATTCATCATCAGGTCGAGAGATACTCTTCATCTAGTGCTAATCAGATTGAAGGGGATCTACCGTTATGCTCCTATCAAGGTTATGAGGCAAGCTAGGAGAAAACAGGCTATACCACGAGTTTCTAAAACGGTTCATTACAAAGAAAACTTCTAGGGGAGCGCCATTCCATTCAAGTTCGAGGCACAACACATGTGGCATCAAAAGATCATTGTGGAGAAAGATACCATCGAACCAGATCGGTATCATGCCGGCCATGTGTACTTCTATCCATCATGGTTGGTAAATGATATAGCAGGGGATGTCAATCCAGGAATTAATCTAAAGAATAGGGTTATAGACGATGCTACTGAAGCACAAGTCAAATACATGATGTTGCGCAAAAGGGTTTTAGAGTCTGAAGCCAGGCATTTGGAACAATATAAATTGACTTGGAAGCAATCAACGAGTGGAGAGAAATTTCTACTAAATCAACAGAGAAGTTGGAATATTTAGAGCAGGGGTTAATGGAGCTTGAAGGGAAAGTGAGAAAGAGGGTTGCAGGCTTCAAAACATGGATGACAATGAAAGAGGGATCCTAGCAAGGGCATATCTGCTATTGGACATGCGCAACGTGGGGAATCTGATTGATGGAGCAAAGAAGGCCAAGCATGGAGAAGGTCCCTCTGGGACCAAATATATTAGGAATGATGTTTTTACTCGCTTTCTAGACTCGTTTTAGACTTTGGTTGTAATAAGGCAAATTCCATTAGTGACTCTTTATAACTATTGTCGTTTTGGTAGAGATTTGGTTCATTTATCACATTAATGAAATTACACAGTTATTGGCATTGATTTTCTCCAAATCTATATGTCGCTTGGGCCTACCTCGAGCACAATGAGGTCCCCCAAATTAGGACGCGAATTTATAATTCTGCAATATGTGTTTAAATACTGGAAGTATCCTATTAAATAATCATTAATGACTTGTCTACCTTTTTTTTTTCTTCTTTTCTTTCTTTGTTTATTCCTATCCCCTAAGGTTGGTTCGTGTATACTGGCGTCATCAGCATATCATACCAATCTAGAGGTCCTCCACCTCTTCCTCCTCCAAGCGATATCAAGAAAGACAACTCCACGCATGCAGAGAATGTTGAAACTTCAGATAGTCGGAGGACACCAGCACAGAATAACTTGGTTTTATGATTAGAACAAAAGATATTGGAGTTACAAGGGGAACTTGAGCAGGTCCACAACTTGGCAAAACTTTCCCTTACTCTAAACATCCCCGACGTCAACCAACAGAATGCCCAAAACCTAGCACCTCCCCAGAACACACAAAACCAACAAAATCCTCCCGCACCTCATCAGTATGCCACACCTCCTCAAAATCATAATCCTCCAATAGTACCAACCCCTCCACGACATCATCACCATCCAACCCAGTATCCAGAAACCACTACCTACCATACTCTTTAAAACGCACCACAACCTACCCTTGATCCCTAAAACTTAACCAAAGACCACCACTACACCCAAATTCCTGGAGGCCACCAAAGCAACCCCATATACGTGGAAAACTTACCCCACACTCCACAACAAACCCTATACCTGAATCTGCCGAGAAGGACCTGCTTATCAAGAACATGATAGAGGAGCTCAAGAAGCTCACTAGTCAAGTTCAAGGTGTTGAAGGCGGTAAAGGCATCATAGGTTTGAATTATGAAGATTTGTGTATTCATCCAAACATAGAACTACCAGAGGGTTACAAACCTCGTAAGTTTGAAATGTTCGACGGGACAGGTGATCTGAATGTACACTTGAGAACATATTGTGACAAGCTCATAGGGGTTGGTAAATATGAAAGAATCCGCTTGAAGCTGTTCATGAGGAGCCTAACTGGAGACGCCCTGTATTGGTACATCAGTCAAATCCAAAGAAATAGGTTAAAGGGGTAAGCATGGGATCAGATTTTATAGATCGGGTCAGGTTCAATATAGAAAATGCTCTGGACGTATTCTACATTCAGAATCTTAAGAAAAAGCCAACAGAGAATTTCTGCGAGTATGCCACTCTATGGAGGTCAAAAGTTGTGAAGGTAAGGCCAGCACTGGAAGAAGAACCAACGAATAAGATCTTTGTCAGAGCTCAAGATCCACAATACTATGAAAGGCTGATAGTTATTGAAAACCACAAGTTCTCTAATATCATCAAAGTGGGAGAAAGTATAGTGGAAGGAATTAAAAGCGAAATGGTGACAAATTTTGAGGCACCACAGGCTGCAAACAAAGCCTTGCAGTCAGGCGGTATTTCTAAAAAGAATGAAGTAGGGGCAATGATGGTAGCCTAAGGTCCGAAGTCTCCCCTCACATACCAAACACCACCACCCACATATCAGCCTTTACCTCCCAAATACCAACAACACGCTGTCACTTAACATACTTATAACACCCACCCAGCATACTATCACTCCCCAACAGCCCGCATAACCTACCAAAAACCCAAACCAAATTTTGACGGTAAATCGCCTAGACAATACACCCATATTGCTGATCCTATCGACCAATTGTATGAAACACTGAAGGTCGCCAGTTATTTCACTCTCATTCCATCCATTTCCATGGGAAACCCCTCTCAGTGGGTCAATCCAATCAAGACATTGGCCTACCACTCGATCATGAACGGTCATACTATCGATGAATGTCACACTTTGAAGGATAAGATCCAGACATTGATTGACACCAAGGTTATACTAGCAAAAGAGGTTGCACCTAATATCCACAACAATCCCCTTCCAAATCACAGGGGTGAGGGAGTAAATGCAATCGAAACTAATGAAGAATGGGATCCGGAAGGATCAATTGGGCTCATTCATGAAGGGGATAAACCTAAAATGCCTCCAGTCACTCTCACACCTATTATGGGGCAGATTCAGTCACCAATTGAGGTTGAAGTAGCTGCACCGACTCCGTTTGAGGTTGAAGTAACAACACCCTCAGTCGCTCCAACTCCGTTTGAGATGGAGGTGACCCACCCTTTACCGTGATGGTAGAACCTGCACCATCCTTTAAGTCCAATGCTATACCGTAGGACTATATTGCAGAAGCAAGAAGGAAAGGAAAGGCAAAAATAGAGAAAATAGGTGTCGCGCAAGGCATGAACGGAACTAGTAGGGTGTATAGACCCGAATATTTGGGAGGAACAAGCAAAGAAGCCACTTCAAAGCAGCCTATCATTGAAATTGGCCCGGATGATCTTTAGAGAAAGGTGCAAGCAAGAGAGTATTATGTGGTTGATCATCTGAACAAAACCCCAGCTTAGATATCCATTCTATAACTACTATAGAATTCTGAGGCGTATAGGAATGCATTGATGATGGTGTTGAATAAAGCTTATGTACCCAATAACATCACTAGCGGAGAAATGGCCAATATGGTAGGACAAGTGTTGGAAAGCCACAAGATCACTTTTCACGAAGATGAGCCACCACCAGAAGGACTGAGTGACAACAGGGCACTACATATCACAATGCAGTTTGAGGATAAATTCATCACCAGGGACTTGATAGATGGGGGTTTGAGTCTCAATATTTGTCCATTAACTACTTTTAAGAGGATGGGTAGAGGTTTGCATGAGATACGAGTAGGAACTATGAATGTGAAAGCATTCGATGGGTCCCAAAGGGCCAAGATTGGGGAAATCAACCTATGCTTGCAGATGGGCCCGACATGGTTTGATGTTGAATTTCAAGTATTGGACATATCCGACACATACAATCTGTATTGGGTCTACCTTGGATACATGTTGTTAAGGTTGTAGCCTCCATTCTACATCAGGCTGTGAAATTTGAATGGAATCATCAGGAAGTAATCATCCACGGGGATGGTAGTAATCCTATTTACACCAATCAAACTGTTCTGATTGTCGAGAATAGAAGGAAGTTGGGTGGAGAAATTTAACATCGCAGCAAGCGCGTCAATGCAATTGAGAAAGACAAATGGTTGAGTAATAAGATTGAAAGAATATTTTTATGGCCAGGGTATGAAACCGGCAAGGGTCTCGGTAAGAATCTCCAAGGGATCACCAAACCAATACAACTAAAGCGTCACGGCATAACTTTTGGGCTTGAGTATGAATACACTAGGAATGAGTATCAAAATTGGTTGCCACCATGGCGTGGTCCTTATTACCCTCTTGAAAATCCAATACCACATCTGCACCAGACATTTCAACAGACTGACGTAATATGGGGATCTGAAGAAGATAAGACTCTAGCTAGCCTAAGGAACCTATTTCTGGATGATGAAGACATGGATTGCAGTGCAATAGTTGAGAAGGAGGTGGAGGAAGATCCTTCAATTCAGACCGTAGGAAAAGAAGCTGTCTTGCACTATCCCGGGCACGTCGAGTTCCTAGGTAGCCTGAAAATTAGCATGATCTATTTTTAAAATAATTTTAAGCATTTAAGACATTTTTAGTATTTTATTTTATACGTATGTTGTTTTGAAATAATTTCTCGAGTCATTGAGCCGTACTTGTTTTGATGTTTTCAAGATTTAGTTAATGTATTGCTATTTAAGTATTTATTATTATCCTTTACATTTTTCCTCTACAACATTATTATTACTTATCCTGATGAACCGACAACTATAACATGTAATGAGAGAACGCAACATTAGGATAGTGATTTAGAAGAAATAGAAGAAGAAGATATAATACCTAAAGAAATTGTCAGAGAAGTGGAAAGTTTTGAGAATAAGCCTAAGTTCAATTTGGACGAAACCGAGATAGTCAATTTGGGATATTCCAAAACAATCAAAGAAACTCGCATAAGTATTCACTTGTCACCATCAGAGAAAGAGTACACCCATTTCCTGAAGGAGTATGAGGACATCTTTGAATGGTCTTACGATGATATGACTAGTTTGAGCACATCCATAGTGGCTCACAAGCTTAATTACAAACAACGGCATGAGAATCTATCGTTCGCCCTACTTGGATAACATTCCATAGTCTGCACATCAAATGTGGAAACTCCCTACTTGATGGTCTACGGTACTGAAGTTGTAATTCCCACCGAAGTCGAAATCCCTTCTTTAAGAATGACACAAGAAGCTGAGCTCGGTGATGTAGAACAGATAAGCAGTCGCTACGGGCAATTAGCTCTCATTGACAGGAAAAGAATGTATGTGGTATGCCATGGTCAACTTTATTAGAACGGAATGTCTAGAGTTTTCAACAAAAGGGTCAGACGTAGACAGTTCCCACCAGGGCCGTTGGTGCTAAAGTGGATCTTCCTGCATCAAGATAAAGCAAAACGGAAAATTTTTACCTAATTGGCAAGGGCCCTACATGGTTCACAAAGTACTAACAAGAGAAGAACTCATACTTACAGAAATGAACGCAGAGATTTGGCCAAAGTCCATCAACTCAGACGCAGTCAAGAAATACTATGTTTAGATTATTTACACTTCTTCATTTGATGTAACTAAACTATGCTTGACCTGATTCCCATTTAAGAGAGGATATGTAGGTAGCCTTGTGGGTTCGGTCACAACTCAATAAAATCTTCATTTTCACCATGGTTAGAAACTGGGGCAAAATTTTGAGGAGGACCCTCAAAATTCTGGAGCAAGTCCAGCCAATTTCATTTATTTAATTGGACAGAATATTTAGGAGGACCCTCAAAATTCTAGTGCAAAGAAGTCGCAATATCTCTAAAAGTTTTGCAGTCATTGGTTCATCTAATTTACTTGATATTGTATACTAATACGTTTTTAATTAACTATATTTATCAAATGTGTCACACCTCCTTTTACTTACACTCCCGTAAAGGGTATATGAGAGTTTTTCCAATTAAAGGACAATCGAAATGGGATTGTTTATTAAGAGATTCAGAGTCGCCACTTGTAATAATTTATGGTGTCCCAAGTCACCAGTTCAAATTCCGAATCAAGGAAAAATTGACTCTGTATTATAGTCCGCGAATCAGAAATTCAAGTAAGAAAATTCTGTTAACCCGGGAGAAGGTGTTAGGCATTCCCGAGTTTCGTGGTTCTAGCACGGTCGCTCAACTATTATAAATGGCCTATTATTTGATTTTAGCACATGTTTTAACCAATGGTGCAATTTTAAACCTTTAACCACTTTTATTCATTTTTTAAAGAAAATTGCAACGTCATTTAAAGTATGTCTTGAACCATGTCACATAAATGCACCCACATTCCGCAATTGGGTCACATAAATGTGCACCCGAGTTTAGCAAGGTGAATTATTAAAACAACACGCCTAAAGCAACTACGCATTTGCAACTTTGTGAGGGTTGTGGAAAATTCGCTAAATGATACGCCTCGATTTCTAAGGATAAAAGTATTAATTAAATGAGGGTCATGCACTTCGAGATTTTGTTCGGAACAGCACATCTCGAATTATTGAAGAAAAAGTATTCAACTAAATGAACTACGGATATTCATATTTAAAACTAATTTGACTAGCAATTCGAACCCAATTTGTATAGCAAGCAACATAATGCCACATTAATGTTCCATAAGGTGTAAGGATTTATCTTTAATTAAAAGTCCTTAAAACAGCTCAAACCAACAGGTATAATGTTCCAAACTATCTAGTCATTTTAACCGTGCAAAATTAGCCAAATGTACAAGAATGCAAAAGGTTACAAAATGTCATCCATCAAATCAAAAAAGGAGATACTAATATTCATGGATAAGTATTCTGGGCAATTTTGAGTCATTTATATAGAGCAAGCAACAAAAAGCTTAAAGTGTTAAAGAAATTTTGGATAAGGAGATGCTGCTATCATTGAATTCAAGAAATTAACTATCAAACTAATTCATTCCAACCACAGCAAGCAATTATCGAAGAAAGCAGTCATTCCTATAAACCAAAACTCACTGGAAAACAAGCATTAGGAGATAGGGAAATTGACGAACCAAATCATATTCTAGTTTTAATAATAAAATCAAATTTTAAACAAACCAAACCATATTTTTGTCGCATGATCGAAAAGAAGAACAACTGGAGTGAGAAAGAAATAGACCTTAATTGAAGTTGAAAATAGATCAAACCAAACATAAACCAACCCCATGGATAGCTACCGAAAACAATATTAGAAATGTATTTTTCATGTTTTATACAGTCCCTTTTTCTTAATAGTCTTTTCCTTTAGAGAGTTCAAATAGATGTAACAGTTATATTCGAATAACTTACAAAAATATTGGCTCAGTTGGAAGCGTACAGATCTGAAAACGAATAGAGGACGACGAGCGGAACCTCGATGATGATCTCAACGGCTCGATGACTAGAAAATTCTCATGTACTGTCACTATTTCTACTATATTTCCAGCCAGTTTTGTGTGTGTGTGTTTGTTGGCACTGTCGTGAATGCAAAAAGTGGAAGAAGCAGCAGCGGCTACTTGGCTCAAGGGTGGTCATACATGGCGGAACTGGGAACCCCGATTGCTGCTGGCTTTTCTAGGGAGGGAGGTCGTTGGGGTGAGATCTCAAGCTGCTAACAATGGTGAAGCAGCAGGGGTCATTTGGGGTGGTGTGGTGTGGAAGAGACGATGGTTCAGAGGGTGGAGTCTTGAAAAGTTGCGCTTCTTTTTTATTTTCTGCCCAGGCGTTATTTTTTGTTCCCCCCATAGTTGATAGGCATTAGTCTATAATATAGGTCTTGGTTTTAGGTGTATTTTTTGTGTATTTACCAATTAGTCCTTAGGTCCTTTTGTATTAAGTCCTTTGGGTCTTTTTATTTATTTTTTGTCCCAAAGAAGAGTCTAGAAGGGTCCGTAGATTACACAATGCCTTTTGAAATAAGATAGAAATACTACACAATGCTAAAGCTAATCCTAATTAATTATACTAAACATATGACTATTTTGTGTTTTCAAATTTATATAAAGATAAAAATAAGGTACTATTTTTTATATTTTTTTAAAATTTATAAAAAATACTTAAACTAAAATATTTTTTTAATTTTTATTTTTCTTGTAATAAAATAAAGTGAAAGAGTCAAAATGAGTTGAAATAGCTATATTAAACCTAAACTAAGTATTTAAATGCTAAAATATCCAAAATCTTGGGGAGAGTCAAATATCACATGTCTACAACTGCACCTTTTTGACTGGAAATACGAAGTATTTTCGGACAAAGAATGACTAGACATGTTTTTTTGACCCGACCCTTATTTAAAGAGACCAAAACTAAGAAAAAAGGGAAATGTTACCGAGCTCTGCTATCTGAGCTGCCTACATATCATTGGCTATAAAGGAATCAGGCCACGTGTAATTCAGAAGTGAGTGAGATGAGGGAGTATGCTGAGGTGGAGAGCCAGTCGAGGTGCCATTCCGCTGAGGTTCCATTCTGCGGTCTTGTTATTACATCAAAATCAAAAGAAATGAAAAAGACTAGCTAAGCCTGTCAATTACGAGTTACAAGATTCTTATCTATAAGTCTTCTAAAGTTTGATCTTGAGTCTTGAGTGGTTCTTCATGTAGACTTTAGATTTGAACCTTGACGCTTGCTAGCTACAGGTGCTAGTTCATCCTTTTTCAGCCTTTCGGATCAAGACCAGGCATGCAGTGCTTGTGACCTCGGCCATGTCTTGAACAACACATATCTTTCATCAACTTCTGCATTTGGATTAACTTCTTGCCTTTCTCTTTTTTTCCTTTATTGTGACTAGCTTCTGTTGATCACCTCAGACTATTGACTCACATTCTCTAGGTGAAGTTCCTTTGTTGCCGACTTGAATTGTAATCTGAGATGTTTTCCCTTTCTTCAGGTGCACGCCTAATTGCTGAACTCGAATTATAATCTGCGATATTTTCCCTTTCTCCAAGTGGACGCCTGATTGCTGAACTTGAATTATGTTCCCGTGTTCTCCAGGTGGACGCCTGACTGTTGAACTTGAATGTATTCCCGTGCTCTCCAGGTGGGCGCCTGTCTGCTGAACTTGAATGTATTCCCGTGCTCTCGAAGTGGGTGCCTGACTGCTGAACTTAAATGTATTCCCGTGCTCTCCAGGTGGGTGCCTGATTGCTGAACTTGAATATATTCCCGTTCTCTCTAGGTGGGCGATTGCTGAACTTGAATGTATTCCCGTGCTCTCCAGGTGGGCGCCTAATTTCTAAATTTGAAATGTATTTTCGTGCTCTCCAGGTGGGCATCTAACTACTGAACTTGAATATATTCCCGTGCTCTCCAGGTGGGCGCCTGATTGCTGAACTTGAATGTATTCTCGTGCTCTCCACGTGGATGCCTGATTGCTGAACTTGAAATGTATTCCCGTGCTCTCCAGGTGGGCTCCTGAGTGCTGAACTTGAATTATATTCTCTTGCTCTCCATGTGGGCACCTGATTTCAACAAAATAGATAAAAACAAAGAAAAATTTCTGTCCCAGTTTGGTAGCTGGGCACCTATGTGAGTGTCCTGAATCATGTTACCAAATACCAATAAGAACTTGAAAGCTGAAACTTGAATTGCACTCCCTTGCTCTCCAGGTGGGTGCCTGATTGCTGAAACTTGAATTGTATTCACTTTCTATGCAGGTGGGCGCCTGATTGCTGAAACTTGAACTATATTCCCTTGCTCTCCAGGTGGGCGCCTGATTGCTGAAACTTGAACTATATTCCCTTGCTCTCCAGGTGGGCGCCTGATTGCTGAAACTTGAACTGTATTCCCTTGCTCTGAAAAAGCTTCTCTTTGATAAGCGATCATAGGGGAGTTCAAAAAGGATCTGATCCTAGATATGAATTATATTCCCTTGCTCTCCAGGTGGGCGCCTGATTGTTGAAACTTGGACTATATTCCCTTGCTCTCCAGGTGGGGGCCTGATTGCTGAAACTTGAATTGTATTCCCTTGCTCTCCAGGTGGGGCGCCTGATTACTAAAACTTGAATTGTTTCTCCCTGTTCTCCAGGTGGGTACCTGATTTCAACAAAATAGACAAAGCAAAGAAAATTTTCTGCCCTAGTTTGGTAGCTGGGCACATATGTGAGTGTTAAACTAAATCATGTTACCCAATATTCTAAGAATTTGGAAGCTAGTTCTTGAACTGTACTCCCTTGCTCTCCAGGTGGGTGCCTGATTGGTGAAACTTGAATTATATTCCCTTTCTCTCCAGGTGGGCGCCTGATTGCTAAAACTTAAACTGTATTCCCTTGATCTCTAGGTGGGCGCCTGATTGCAGAACTTGAATGTATTCCCGTGCTCTCCAGGTGGGCGCCTGATCGCTGAAACTGAATGTATTGCCGTGCTCTCCAGGTGGGCGCCTGATTACTGAACTTAAAATGTATTCCCGTGCTCTCCAGGTGGGCTCTTGACTACTGAAATTGAATTGTATTCCCTTGCTCTCCAGGTGGGCTCCTGACTGCTGAACTTGAGTTGTATTCTCGTGCTCTCCAGGTGGGCTCCTGACTGCTGAACTTGAACTGTATTACCGTTCTCTCCAGGTGGGCACCTGACTATTGACTTGAATGTATTCCTTTGCTCTCCAGGTGGGCGCCTCATTTTTGTAACTTGAATTGTATTCTCATGCTCTCCAGGTGGGCGCCTAATTGCTAAAACTTGAACTGCTTCTCCCTGTTCTCCAAGTGGGTACTTGATTTCAACAAAAATAGACAAAACAAAGAAAAAAATTTGCCCTAGTTTGGTAGCTGGGCACATTTGTGAGTGTTAACTGAATCCTTTTACCAAATATTACTAAGAATTTGAAAGCTAGGTCCTACTACCCAGGGGGATCCTGATAACTCTTAATTAAACGTTAATTTTAAATCTAAGTTATATCTTTTAAAGGTGCGACTTCCGCTAAATCTTGTTATCTAAGAGGGTCTTAAACTGCATCCCATTATCTAGGAGGGTCCTGAAAATCAAAATCAAGTCTTATCTTAAAAGTGATAATTTTACGGCTGAATTACACTACCCTAAAACAGAACTTACGCTAAATCTTGTTATCTAATGGAAGTCTTAAATCTAGGTCCCATTATTCAGGGAGGGGTCCTGAAAACTCCTAATTGAATCCTTTTTTAAACATGCAATCTTTGAATCCAACTTATATTCCTTTGGAGTACATTTATGCTGGATTTTACTACTCAGGACTGTTTTGAATTTTAAACTAGGTCCCATTTTCCAAGAGGATCCTGAAAACTTCAAATTAAATCCTATTATCCGGGCGGGTCCTAGGAGTTTACGATCTAACCTGTTTGGTGCTTGCCTTTCCTTACATAGTGTTTCTCTGAAACTTTGAAACTTTCTGTCCCTGTTTCAATCAAAGAAAAATCTTGTCAGTTTGAAATGTGGTGGTTAGTTGATGGCATTCTTGCAAAAGGTCTCTCTGCTGCCTTGCTTTGCTTCGACCGGCTTCCCCGAACTGGCCTTCAATCGCTTGACTTTCTGACTAACCTTCAAACCTCATGACCTTTAATGACCTGAGTGTTCTATACCCAAATCGTTGTTTTACATCTTTGACCATTTTATCTGAACCTTTGCATCTCCCATGAAATTAAAAAGTCATTCCATCGATGAAACTTCGGGTGACTCCTTATATCCCACTTTACATCATGCTATTTTGGTATGTTCTGGCCACACTGTGCTTTGAAATTTTGGAAGTTGATAGTGAGCTTTGAAATCCTTTCTTATTTTCTTTGGACAAGAATGACATTGAAATATCTTAGAGAAACAAACCCCAAAAGAAATGAAATGCAATGACCTTGAGAGTTAAGGATAAAAAAATCCAAAACCAGACGATTTGCTAAAAAGGAAAAAAGGAAAAGTGACTTATCTGAGTGGAACAGCTGGTACCATTGATCATGACATACATTTTGGATTAATCGGCCCAATCTGTCCAACCAATCAACTTTCAGTTGCCATACTTTATTGCCCCAGAATTTCCATAACCTGATTTCTTCACCCAAACCTTTACCTTGTTCGTCCTGCGGTGCCTTGAAAGGTTTTCACCAACAGACCTCTCTCATTTGTTCATCTCTCAAATCACTTTCGCCTCAAGGTTCCTGTGAAGGTTTTTACCAATAAGACTCTCTCATTTTTTATTTCTCTCAGCTCCCCTCGCCTTACGGTGCCTGTGAGGGTTTTTACCAATAAGACTCTCTCATTTTTTATTTCTCTCAGCTCCCGTGGCCTTACAGTGCCTGTGAGGGTTTTCACCAATAAGACTATCTCATTTTTTATTTTCCTGCTTGGACCAGAGTGTTGCCCCTGATATGGACCACTTCTATGTGCTCGACTTGGCATCTCTCGAAGACTAATCAGAAGGTCTTTCTTTGGACCGTAACGTGGGCTTTTGGACAGGGTTAGAAAGGAAGGGTATAAAATGCTCAAAACAATTTAAATGGGTAAAAAATTACAACTTTCGGAATCAGATTTCTTACAATAAACACAATTTCTGCCCTAGTTTCTTGCTTGGGGACTTTTGGGGTTTTATTTTGATGGGACCGAACCGTGAGACTGCCTACGTATCCTTAAAAGGAATAAGTTCGAACGTAGTTCATGCTATAGAAATTACTTTATTGTTGTGATTTCTCTTTTCTTTTTCTTCCTCTTTCTCTTCTTTTCTTTTCTTTCTTCCTTTTCCCTTTTTGTTTTTTTTCTTTTTCTTTTTCTTTTTCTTTTTTCTTTTTCTTTTTATTCTCTTTTTTTTTTCTTCTTCCTTTTTTCCTGCTGTCTCTTTTCATTCTTTTCTTTTCTCTTTTTCCTTTATTTATCTTTCACGCTTGTGTTTCTAATCTTTGCCACTGATTCCGAAAGAGGGGTATGAAAGAAAATAAATAAGGCTTAAAGGGGTAACGAAGGATAAGATTTTTAGATAGCAGAATAAAATGTCTTTATCATTTCAATCTTTAAAATATGCCAAGCACCAACAACACGATTAAACAAACCAAGGAAAACATTCGTAACATCTTTTTATTGTGCCACACTAGATAACCATATCCACACATTCGCGTTCTACATCTATCAAATACAAAGCACTATTGTACAACACTCTCAATCTCATTACCACGGACGGCCCCTGCCAATTTGGGCAAACTTGCCTTTAGCTTCTATCTGATGCGGCATGATGCATTTCAATAGTATTTCTTTATGCTCTATCTGCCCCAATTTCACATGTTTCGGGCTTCAAATGATCTCAAAGTGTCTAAATATGTTCTTATTTCCCTCAAGTGCCCCTATCATCTTCAAAATTATTTCAATGCTTCATGAGTAAACTAACTTTTAAGAACATGTCTAGAATTTTGCATGCATGTCATGTCATTAGAACCAACATTTAGACAAAAGATAAAACGAAAGGATATAAGAGAAGTAAACAAAGAAAATGACCAGAAATAACAAAAGACCAGAATTTGCATTAGACAGATGGTGAAACGGTTCGAATAACAAAACAAGCAAAACAAACTGGGGTACAACCCTAGAACAAAACTAGGTAACACTAAATGAGCTTCTATGACTAAAGGAACTAGGCAAATTAAAAGGATAAAAGGGTTTGAGTCATAAGACAATATCCAGATTACAGCCCTGAAATAACCCGGACAACAAAAATGACAATAAAATAAATCACCAAAACTCCTCTTTGGCTAACCAAGAAAAGAGTGTTTTTCCAATTACAAGTACGTCATCTTAGCCACTGAGTTTCGCATTAATATTGCCAAGACCATTACCAACTTCAACATTATCAACTTTAATCAACAAGTTCCCAAGAGGATTCACATGCTCCCTGTCATTATCATTGACCACAACTACCCCTTCTTGAATCATTCTTTCTATTTCCCTTTTCAAAGAGCGACAATCTTCAAATGCTATGCCCCTGGACATTAGAGTGGTACATGCATCGAACAGCAGGATCAAAGCCTTTCGCATATGAGTCTGGAATATAGCCGAGGAGCGGCACAATCAGGGCAGAATGCTTTAACTTTTCAAACAAACTTGTGTAGGATTCTCCGATGGGCGTGAAATTATCTTTTTACCTTTGTTTCCTTCCATGCCTCAGTTTTCTAGGATTGTTGGATGCTTGAAAATGCTGTGAAGGCACACGAGAATTTTGGGATGCTGGTGCTCGCCCTAGGGAGTGACCTGGTGGTTGGACTGATGGCTGGATGTTGTTCGGCGGATAATACTGGGATGGCTTATGGGGAGCTCAAAGATGTTCATGGGATCGGTATTGAGGCTGAAAGTGCTTAGTAGGAATGCCCAATGAGTCGTGTTGTTGGCTGGGCTCAACAACACCTTTTCTAACAATCCTGAGCAACTAGTCCGTTCCATCTGAGCCAAAAATCCTTTAAAATTTCCTTGGGTTTCTTTTCCATCTGAGATAGGGAGGAGCGGTCTGGGGCAATGTCCATATTGTACTGAAAGTGTCGCACAAAATCTTGAGCCATGTCGCCCAATGTATGCAACTTCTTGACATCTTCACGATTATGCCATTCCAAAGCTGGCCCAGTCAAACTCTCACTTAAATACGCCACCAGCAAATCATTTTTCTTGCCAACACTCCTCATTTCACTGCAATAACCCCTCAGATGGTCTACCGGATCTCCACACCCATCGTACAAGTTAAATTTTGGCACTTTAAACCCCGCGGGAAGGCAAACGTCAGGGGACACAAACAATTCTTTGCAAGCCATGCTACCCTGGTCTCCCATTCCTTGCTTGTTCCTTATGGACTGTTCTATGCCTTTCAGCCTCCTAGGTATCCCATCTCGTCCTTCTCTTCCTGTGACTTTCTCATGTTCATCATGAAGCTCATCCCAAGGGCTCTTTTTGTATGAGTCAGAAAACTTGTGGGCAACCTCTACGGGTTAGTATTGGTCATCATAAGCTTTGAGTAGGTGTTCATTGTTGGGGATAGTGGGTATGAGAGGAGGGAAATTTTGGGGAAAGGTAATTGGAGGACGAGTGATGAAGCCACTAGGATGGTTGGGAAAGCTGTGACAAGCGGGTGGATTTGGAGAGTATGGTTGATCATCTTCCATTGTGTCCAGAGTTTGGGTAAGGGCAGCATCTAAGAAGCCAGGTAGTGGCGGGGGTGTTGCCTTCCCAGCCATCCAAGCTCAAAACATGTCTTCCATGTGTTGTCTTAACATCTTTACCTCTTCAACCAACCCATTATCCTGTTCAACCAACCCATTATCCTGTTCAACCAACTGTTTTCGGGCACCGGTATTAACAACCTCATTTATGTTGTTGTCTGCCATTGCCTTTTGACTTTGTGTTGTAGAGAAGAGTTACCACTTTGAAAACCACAAATCAAACACCCTTCTTCTATGAATATAACAGAATGAAGCCATCACGTTAGCGTAGGGCATTTAACATAAGATAATCTCACTTTATGTTTCAATGCACATAACCACAGTTATTGGTTCTAAAATGACTTCGAGGGTTCAAAGGTCAGTTGGCATCATCCCAATTTGTTCATTTCAACCTCTCTTTACTTTGCTTTTCTAGCACTTGCTTGCTCATTTTCCTTCTACTTATCACTCTTTTTTTTCCTCTCTTTTCTCACATCCCATGATTTCACCTTTTTTTCTTTCCCTTTTTTTTTTCTTTTTTTTCTTTTAATAAATAAAAAATAATAATTCAATCGGAGCCTATGTAGGGTGCCTACGTATCCTTAAAATGAATCAGGTCGAACGTAGTTCAGGAAGATCGGGAATAAAGTAAACAAACCAACGTTCTTTTTTTCTTTTCCTTTCTTTTTTTTTCTTTTTTTTTACCTTGATGACTACTCTGACGAGAAACAGAAATAAAAGAAGCAAAAATCTTTTTTTTTAGACTTGATGTTCTATGACCTATTCTAAACTCAAGCTTAACGGATTTTTTTTCTTTTGAGACAAATTCTCTATTAAGGAAAAAACCTAGAAGAGAAGAATATTTTTTATTCTTATTTTTCTTTCAGGAAGAAAATCTAAAGAATAAACTACAGAAAAGTATTTGAATTTTCATTTGATATCCTTGACGCAAGATTTCGAAACAAGCAAACAAAATATTTTTGGATTTCAGTTACGATTGCCTAAATGAGAAATTCTAACGATAAACAAAAGATAAAGTATGTTTTTCTTTCAATGTATATTGTCCTAAAGTTCTAGTAAAATAGACTGAATTTTTTTCCATTTTTTCATTAATTTCCCAATGGAGAACCTCAAAAGAAAATCTTTTTGGATTTTTGGAATTAATATCCTGAAAGAAAACTCTTAAAGAGGTAGTAAAAGAATATCTCTTCTTTTTTTTTTGAATTTTTGGTCTTAATATGCTAAAGGAAGTATAAAAACAAAAAGATACTAATTTCCTAAAATAAAACCACCTCAAACTTTCCTTTTTTTTTTCTTCTTGATTTCTTGGAGTAGTATTTCTAAAGAAAATTCCAATGGAAATATAAAATGCAAAATATCTTTCTTTTTTTTTTGGATTTTTGAGTTACACCACACCTTTTCAAATACAAAATAAAAAGTACAGTAAGAAAAACTCGACATTACTGTACAAAACTCGAAAGAAAAAAATGACATAAAAAAACATACTCAAAACATAAAAAAATAAAATAAAATAAAAATTAAAAAATCTCCTTAAGTAACTCCTGAATGCAGTGGTCCTGGGGTATCTGTCATGCACAAACTCCGGTAAGTGGATCCACACCTTTATGAAAAAACTTAAACCAACTCTATGTGGGACAATAACATTCACAACTAGACACATGCAAAATATGGTTGAGACTATTTTTTGCAAAATGACTTATGTGGCCAAAAGGTGGCTAGAAGAGTAAAATTTAGCTAAGACCCCGCAAAGCCAATAACCTAAGATTTACTAGGAAGTCCGGACCCTATGTGGGTTGCCTACGTATCCCGCCCCGAAAGACGAGAATCAGGTATGCGTAGTTCGGGCAAATTGGATACGGTTGAGAATTAAGAAACATTTAATTTAGAAAAAACATATTTTTGCTTTTTCTTGAAAAATGATGAAACATGCAAAATCTTTTTGGATTTTCTTTTTCTTTTTTTTTCTTTTTTTTATTTTTCGAAAAATGAAAAAAAGTGCATATTTTTTTTTTGAATTTTTCATTTTTTTCTTTTTCTTGATAAAAATATGACAGAAAATATAATTGGGCCCCACTCACTTTATCTTCACACTCCAACCTCTCTTTTCTCTTTTTTTTCTTCTTTCTTTTTTCTTTTTTTATTTTTTATTTTTATTTGCCCTCAGCTATTATTGGTCCAACAAATTACCCTTTTACCCTTGAATAAATACAACATATAGCACATAGGATGCATCAAGATGCTCTGTTATTTTGGGTACACCTGTCTTAGATGGACCAAACCCCTGTGTTGAGTCCCCTAAGTTAAGTACACATGATGCAAACAAATGTTCCTACTAGGGATCTGGCATGCGGTTGAGTTATTCTAGGTTTAACACCTGCGTTTATTTGTTCTAGACCAGGCTTACCCGAGCGGACAACTCGAGCCGGGGGAGGGGGGGGAGGCTGCGTACCGGTAACCAAAAGATCATCTAGCTTTACAACTTGTCCGAACCTCGTTCTATTTGGGATATGACACTAACAGAAAGGAGTCACGACCAGCATGCACACCTCAGGAGAGATAAGAGAGGGGTTTCGTAGCAGTTTATATATACAGTTCGGGTAATGTCAAAGAGGTAAAAGCAACATTTAGCACATTAGGTCCGCACATGTAATATAATCATATAATAAACAAAGCCAAATATAACAATTCATCTAAGCTCTTATTTTTTGAACCCTGAACCAGAGATTCTGGGTTCTTGTCCCCAGCAGAGTCTCCAGAGCTATCACACCTCCTTTTTCCTAAACCCCGCAAAGGGACATATAGGGAGTTTTTCTAATTAAAGGACAATCAAAACAGGATTATTTATTAAAAGATTCAGAGTCACCACTTGGGATAATTTATGGTGTCCCAAGTCACCGGTTCGAATCCCGAATCGAGGAAAAATTAACTCTGCATTACAGTCCGCGAACCAAAAATTCGGGTAAGGAATTCTGTTAACCCGAGAGAAGGTGTTAGATATTCCTGAGTTCCGTGGTTCTATCACGATCGCTCAACTATTATAAATGGCCTATTATTTGATTTTATCACATTTTTTAACTTATGGTGCAATTTTAAACCTTTAACCGCTTTTATTTATTTTGTAAAGAAAATTGGAACGTTATTTAAAATATGTCTTGAACCACGTCATATAATTGCACCCCCAGTCTGCAACACATTTTATATAACATTGTTGGGATATGGATTTGGGTCACATAAATGTGCACCAAGTTTAGGAAGGTGAATTATTAAAATAACGTGCCTAAAGCAACTATGCATTTGCAACTTTGCGAGGGCCATGGAAAATTCGCTAAATGGAACGCCTCGATTTCTAAGGATATAAGTATTAATTAAATGAGGGCCATGCATTTTGAGAATATGTTCGGCACGGCACACCTCGAATTATTGAAGGAAAAACATTCAACTAAATGAACTATGGATATTCATATTTAAAACTAATTTGACTAGCAATTTGAACCCAATTTGTATAGCAAGCAACATAATGCCACATTAATGTTCCATAAGGTGTAAGGATTTATCCTTAATTTAAAGTCCTTAAAACAGCTCAAACCAAAAGGAATAAGGTATCCAAACTATCTAATAATTTTAACCGTGCAAAACTTAGCCAAATGGACAATAATGCAAAAGGTTACAAAATGTCATCCATAAAATCAAAATAGGAGATACTGATATTTATGGATAACTATTCTGGGCAATTTTGAGTCATTTATATAGAGCAAGCAACAACAAGCTTAAAGTGTTCAAGAAATTTTGGATAAGGAGATGCTGCTATCATTGAATTCAAGAAATTAACTATCAAACTAATTCATTCCAACCACATCAAGCAATTAACAAAGAAAACAGTCATTCCTATAAACCAAAACTCACTGGAAAACAAGCATTAGGAGATAGGTAATTTGACAAACCAAATCATATTCTAGTTTTAATAATAAAATCAAATGTTAAACAAATCAAACCATATTCTTGTCGCATGATCGAAAAGAAGAACAATTGGAGTGGGAAATAAATGGACCTTAATTGAAGCTGAAAATAGATTAAACCAAACATAAACCAACCCTATGGATAGCTACCGAAAACAACATCAGAAATGTATTTTTCAAGTTTTATACAGTCCCCTTTTCTTAACATCCTTTTCCTTTAGAGAGTTCAAATAGATGTAACAGTTATATTCGAATAACTTACAAAAAGATTTGCTATGTTGGAAGCGTACAGATCTGAGAACGAATAGAGGACGACGGGCGGAACCTCGATGATAACCTCAACAGCTCGATGACTGGAAAACTCTCTTGTACTGTCACTGTTTTTAATGTATTTCTGACCAGTTGTGTGTATGTGTTTGCCGACGCTGTCTTGAATGGAAAAAGCGAAAAAACCAGCAGCGGCTTCTTGTAAAGTTTAAAGTTTTTATTTTTCTTGTAATAAAATAAAGTAAAAGAGTCAAAATGAGTTAAAATAGCTATATTAAACCTAAACTAAGTATTTAAATGCTAAAATATGCAAAATCTTGGGGATTGTCAAAAATCACATGTCTACATAATGCATGCATATTTTTCAAAAACTTTAGTTCTATAGAAGCAAGATATTAACCATGGTAACTCAAACAGGATCTTCAGAGCAAAACAAAGCCAAATCAAGCAGGCGAAGACACAGAGCAACCTCCCCTACAAAACTCACAATTTTTCTTTGGATGCAGGCACAATAAACATAATAGAAGTATTCGCAAATACACACATATCAAAATCACTATCTTCATAACGACAAAACTGCCAAACACAAACATGTCTCCAAATAAGAAATACTATGCCATCACTCATTATCTATTCTTTGCATGAGGCTAAGCATTGTCTCCCATTTTGTATGAGGCTAAGCATTCCCTTTATTTGCATGAGACTTGCGAGCACGTGATTTTTGCCCTATATATGAATTATTCTCAAAAAACTCAAACAAAATAATTTTTCGTTATTGTTACAATTTTTGTGCATTTTTGTGTCATTTTCTGATAATTGTTACATTTTATTTGTGCATGTTAATTCATATGAAAATAAAAAAATATGCATTTGCATTTAGTATCTAATCTCATATTTTTAGGATTAATTAGGAGTTAATTTATTTTAGAACAAAACATAAAAATCACAAAAATATTTAGGATCTAATCTCATATTTTTAGGATTAATTAGGAGTTAATTTGTTTTAGAACAAAACACGAAAATCACAAAAAATAGTTCACTTTTGCATTTTATTGTTTTAATTGTAAAATCATCACAAAATAGTTTTTAAAAATTTTTTAGGCATTAATTAGTTTTAGTTCAATTGTTAGTTTAATTTTGCATCTTTGTAAAAATTAGAAAAATATATACAAAATTACAAAATGAAAAAAAAGAAAAAAAATTAAAAAGAAAATCAAAAATACAAAAGGGAGTGGCTTTAATTAAAGACCAATTTTGGGCCAATTTTCTACCCAATCCGCCAGGCCCAAGTGATCCATGCTCAAATCAGTCTCCGGCCCGGCCCAAAATTCCTCAAACCCGGTCCACTGTGCTATTCACCAAAACGACACCGTTTTTATTACCCCTTCATCTGGGCCGTTAAACATGTTTGATCCAACGGCTACCAGTGGTCGTTACATCTTAATTTAACTGTCTGAAAATCCCATAACCCTAAATGACAGCCCATCGCCTTCCTCGTACTGAACTGTTAACACCGCCGGAGCCGCCGTCGGCGGTGAACGTTACCACCTCTGTTGCCTCCCAAAATAACACCCCAAACTCCCCTTTTCACCCTCTTTCTGAATATGTAAATGGCTTCCCTCGAATCCACCCAGAAAGCTTCAAATCTCCATTTGAAGTTTTCCGGCCATGACATCACTTGTCCCAAATTAACCCAAAATCACACCATAGGTTCTATTCACCACCCTCTGCACAAATTCTCAATCCGTTTTCTTCGAATCATCGCCAGGTATCTCGAATTTGGAGTTGAAATTGGCCGGAAAACCTAAATTCTCATGAAAGCTACCAAGTTGATATTACATGGTCATTAAGCCTTCCCCATGAAGAAATTCATAGGCAATTGCATCCAATTCCCACTAGAGCTGCTCGAACTTGGCTGTGAAGGTTGGCCGGATTCTGTTAGTGAGTTCATTTTTTCTTTTCTTTTTGATTGTTACTTAATTTTGTTGTTTTGCATATGATCAATGCATGTTTGCATTTGGTCTGATTTCTTTTTTATTTTAATTTTGATTTCGAACTCTTGCCGCCTCTTTAGTTATTAATGTTACTCAGTTAAAATCAGTTTGATTCATGTT
>MU765745.1:151508-162842 GCA_026770625.1 Nicotiana glauca | reverse complement strand
CGACTCTGAATCTTAATAATAAATCCCATTTCGATTGTCCTTTAATTGGAAAAACTCCCTTCTACCACGCCCTTCACGGGGTGCGGTAGCGCCTAAAGGAGGTGTGACAATGGACCTCGGCCTCAATCAGTCAAAAATAATCATAAGCCCCTCGGGCATCAGAAAAAACAAAAATGCTCAGCTCAAACAATAGTTCAAATATTAGTTAAAACTCAAGGTTGAGTAAAAATATAGCTGAATTCATGAAATGGTGTAATTCAAATGGACTGAGTTCAAATAATATTTCAAATAGTGAGAAAAATAGTGATGATAGCTCACAAGCAGTTCAAACAGTCGGCAATAAGCTCCAAGTATGGCAATAAGCACAAGTCATAGTGAAAAATAACAAGTCATAGTGAAATACGCGGTAAAATCAACAACCGGGATGAAAGCTGACACCCCGACCTGAAAATGTCTCCGTCATCGGAACAAAATGGGTGTTCAGAAACAAACTAAACGAAGATGGACAAGTCATAAGGAACAAAGCTAGACTAGTGGCTCAAGGCTATTCACAACAAGAAGGAGTTGACTACGATGAAACCTTTGCTCCAGTAGCCCGATTAGAGGCTATACGAATCATGCTAGCTTATGCATCATTTAAAGGATTCGGATTATTTCGGATGGATATCAAAAGCGCTTTTCTAAACGGATTTATTGAAGAAGAGGTGTTTGTGAAAAAATCACCAGGCTTTGAAGATTCAAAATTTCCTTATCACGTGTACAAACTCACCAAGGCCCTATACGGACTGAAACATGCTCCACATGCTTGGTATGACCAGTTAAGTACCTTTCTTGTTGATCATGGATTTACCAGAGGTAAAATTGACACTACTATATTCATTAAACAGTCAACAGAAGGTAATCTTATCATTTAAATTTATGTTGATGATATTATTTTTGGAAGCGCTAACCCTCTTAGGTGTAAGGAATTTTCAAATCTCATGCAAAGTGAATTCGAAATGAGTATGATGGGTGAACTCACATTCTTCCCTGTGCTTCAAATTCATCAATCTGAAGAAGGAACCTTTATATGTCAAACCAAGTATACCAAGGAGCTGATTCAGAAATTTGGCATGAGCAATGCCAAATCAATTGGGACTCCTATGAGTCTGGCCACAAATTTGGATAAAGATGAACATGGCACTCCAGTTGATGAAACCAAATACAGAAGAATGATTGGATATCTACTTATCTAACCGCTAGTAGACCAGATATTTTGTTTAGCGTCTGTAAATGTGCCAGGTTTCTATCGACTCCCAAAGAGTCACATCTAACTATTGTTAAAAGAATTATTCGATATCTTATTGGTACAATATCTCATGGATTGTGGTATCCTCACTCTAACTCATTTAAATTAGAAGGTTTTTCAGATGCAGATTTAGTAGGTGATAAGAAAGGAAAAGCATGAGTGGCACTTGTCAATTACTGGAAAAGGCCTTAATATCCTGGAATAGTAAAAAACAAGCATCGGTCGCCTTGTCGACTACTGAAGCTGAATACATAGCTGTTGGTCAATGTTGTGCAAAACTACTGTGGATGTCCCATCATTTGGGTGACTATGAACTCTTTTTTAAACCTATACAGATTTTTTGTGATAATTCTAGTGCAATTTATCTGTCTAGAAGTCCTGTGCATCATTCTAGAGCAAAGCATATAGACATTATACATCATTTTATTAGAGATCATGTTCTTAAAGGTGACATAGAATTAGCTTTTGTTGGTACTAAACCACTGTTAGAAGATAGGTTATGTTCTTTACGACAATCCCCTGGCATTATTTGTGTTTCAAAGAATTGTTAGGACCAAAGTGTCAAGTTTCAAAAATTGTCATAATTTTTGTCTTCAGTGCATTAATTACGCCGTCAGTCTTTTCCCTCGCTTTTTTCGCTTGTTTCCCATCAGTTTGCAGTCGAAGTTGGAAAGCCAATCATCACGTCGCTTCATCTGAAACCTTTTCCTTTTCTGAATTCAACCGTCAATTCCTCTACTTTTTTAAGTTAGTCCTTTTCTGTCTCTCTATCTCCTCCATCTCCTTCAACCTCTACCAACTACCCTTCTCACCATGTATAAACCGTATTTTCTCCCATGGCTAAAGCTTCCAAAAATGCCTCTTCTTCCACCAGAAAGAGTACCCGCTCAAAATCAAAACCCTCTTCCATGCCCCCTGAACAAGTAGATTTAGGGTCTGATCGTTCCGAAAGATGTGCCTCTTCTCAAGGAGGCTACTCCGAACACTCCCTGCCTCTAGGTGACAAAGCATTCGGAAAGCGTCCCATAGAGGAACCCCTTTCCTCTACTCCAAAGAAATCAAAGTTCGATTTCTCTACCTCTCTAGAATTTGACCTCAACTTCTGGGACACCCCTAATAAGGATTTCTTTGTTTCTCTTAAGGATAAGCCCATTGTCCATGGTAGAGTGGTAGATCTCGATCTCATAGAGTCCCTCAATTGTAAGGTAAAGGATCTTTTCATGTATCAAGGGTGGGAAAAATTTCTCTCTGTTTCTCCGCCAAAAGTCTATGAACCCCTCGTCCGTATGTTTTACGCTAATCTTCGCTCCAATAAACCTGATAGGCTTGAAACTCTTATTCTTGGTAAATGCATTGTTCTTGATTGTGGTGTGTTTGATTCTCTTTTTCTATGTCGTTACTCTGGTTTCCCTACTGTGTTTAAGAATGTCTGGACTGAGGACTTTGAAATCACTTTTGACCAGGCCAAATAGTGCATTGCAAAAAATCCCTCTGAGGACCTCCCAAATCAATTAGGGTCCAGTGATGTCAGTTTTGAAACTAGGGTTCTTGCTCACATTGTTGCCACCACTCTCCTTCCCAAAACTGGTTCGTACTCAACCCTCTCTCAACGTCACACCTTCTTTGTTTACTGTCTTATCTCCAACCTCAAAATCAAGTTGTCCTCCTGGGTTATCAATTTCATGATTGAGAGTGCAGAAGATCCAACCAGTCTTCCCTATGGTATGGCCATCACCCACATTTTAGAATCCCATCAAATCCAGCTTTCAGATTACCCCTCTGTTCATATGTACAAGTGCTACAACTCTAGAGCCTTCTTAAGTATGGGGTATATGAGTATCAAGGATGTTTGGGTCAAAAAGGATGAAAGTGATGCCAAGCCAACTCCTGTGGACCCCAAGCCGTCTTCTGGTGTACCCTCTTCTCCCACTCCTACAGACCTCAATGAAAAGTTCAGCTCCATTAACTCTCAACTTCTAGACATCAAGACTCTCTTGTCCGCCACTCAGTCAACTGTGGATGCTATTCACGGTATTTCTAAAGAAACAGGGTCAGATGTGTCCAAAATTAGGGTAGCTGTGCAAAGGGTAATAGAGAATGCGGTTAAAGCTTTCAAGGAGGTGCGTGACAGGCTGGATGGGACGAGCGTTGCTGCCAAAACCAGTTTTGAACAGATGAAGGAAGCAATCTGCAACACCCTGACCTACTTTCTAAGATGATGAGTTGGGTGTGATCTACAGACAATTGTTTTTTATTTTCAAACTAACTTGATTTGGTTGTGTTTGGGCTTTGCCAGTGGATGTTTTTTTCTCTCTGTGGATATTATTTTTGCTACTCCCTCTTTTGCTGATGCTAAAAGGGGGAGAATATATCGCTTTTGTGCAGGCTTATCTCTACAGGTTATTAAGTCGACTATGCATAGATATATTACAGGTTATTAAGTCAACTATTCTACATGCATAGATATATTACTCTTGTGCAGGCATATCCTCTCTCTACAGGTCATTAAGTCGACTATGCTACATGCATAGATATACACTTTTGTAATATACACGTACGAATCGGCTGCTCACATTGAGGGGGAGCTCAGGATCAGTTGACCACACATATTGAGGGGGAGCAATCAAAACAGGGCAGTCAACTAGTGTCCAAATTAGTTGACTACACACATGGAGGGGAGCCAAAACGGCCATTCCAAAACAGGGAAGTCAACTGTTATTTATTCCTTTACATATATGCATATTATTTTGCCATCATCAAAAAGGGAGAGATTGTTAGAACATATTTTATTGATGCAAATTAATGATGCATGTGCAGGAGTTGCCATAACAAATAAGGATATCGAAGCGGTCCCAATATCATGTTGCACAAGGAAAGAATCAATTCTACGAGATTGATCCCATGATTCTGGGAAATCAAAGTTGCAGCAATGGAATAAAGACTCAACGCAATCCATGATTATCAAGCCAAATCAAATCACCGGAGATCACTCAATCTAGAAGATCCGGACAGTAGTCACAAACGGAAGGGTCGCACAAATCAAGGAAAAGTTCTGTCAAACTCATGGGTCGCCAAAGGAAAACATCTGAGGAGATGTAACGGCTAATACTTTATTCTTGGAAAGAATCAACTCTTTCCAGGGATCAAATCCCTTGGGTTGACAAGCCTTCACCAACCCTCATTGTATAAATATATAGCGCAACTTCACCCTTAGTATACTTTGATCTGACCAAATTCACTCTCTTCAATTTACTGCAAACAAGCATAGAGCCTAGACAGATCTGCTGTGTAACAAGTCAGGAATAGAAAGAGAGCGTTCAACTAGTCAGGCATTGCATCCGACGAGTGCCAAAACAACTGAGAGACAAATATTGAATCTATACTCAAAAGAAAACTCATTTGCTTGAAGAGAAATCCCTTGAAACCCAAGGCGACAGGATTAGGATTCACATTGAATCCGAACCAATATAAAAATCCTGGTGTCTTTAATTTCTACATTTACTTTTTGCTTATAATTTCAAGTCTGTCTGTCTGCAAGCATTACGATTTTAAGTCGACTTCTAAAGTTTTAAGTCAACTTATCACGATTTAATTAAATTATATACAATTCACCCCCCTCTTGTACTTTAACATCAGAGTTGATAGCTATTTCTACACATTTTCCTTCCACATCTATCAAATATAATGCGCCATTGGACAACACTCTGATTATGACAAATGTCCTCTGCCAATTTGTGGTAAACTTTCCTTTTGCTTCATCCCAATGAGGTAAGATGCGTCTCAACACCAATTGCCCCACTTAAAATTTCCATGGGCGCACCTTCTTGTTAAATGCACTTGCCATTTTCTGTTGGTACAACTGTCTGTGACATACTGCTGCCAATCTCTTTCCATCAATCAAACTCAATTGTTCCAAGTGGGCTTTAATCCACTCAACATCATCTATTTTCGCCTCGGCGATAATCCGAAGGGATGGTATTTCAACTTCTACGGGTATTACTGCCTCTGTGCTGTACACTAGTGAATACGGAGTTGCCCCTATTGAAGTGCAGACAGTAGTGCGGTAGCCTAACAGTGTGAAGGGTAACTTCTCATGCCATTGCCTGGACCCTTCCACCATTTTCTGAAGTATTTTCTTGATATTCTTGTTAGCTGCTTCGACCGCTCCATTCGCCTTAGAGCGATATGGGTTGGAATTGCGGTGTATGATCTTAAACTGCAGATATGTTTCCGCCATCAGATGACTGTTGAGATTGGCCCCATTGTTCGTGATGATTACCTTCGGGATTCCGAACCGACAAATGATATTTGAATGCACAAAATCGACCACTGCCTTCTTGGTCAAAGATTTGAAAGTTTTTGCCTTAGCCCACTTAGTGAAATAATCAATGGCTACCAGAATAAACCAGTGCCCATTTGACGCTGCTGGCTCAATCGGCCCAATGACATCCATTTCCCAAGCAACGAAAGGCTATGGTGCCAACATTGTATGCAATTCAGATGGTGGAGAGTGAATAAAATCTCCATGTACCTGACATTGATGGCACTTGTGCACGAAACTGATGCAATCCCGTTCCATAGTAAGCCAATAATAACCTGCTCGAAAAATCTTCTTTGCTAATACATATCCATTCATATGAGGTCCACAAACTCCCGCATGTACCTCGGTCATGATAACCGTAGCATGTTTAACATCTATACATCTCAATAAACCTAGATCCGGAGTTCTTTTGTACAACACTCCTCCACTAAAGAAAAATCTGCTTGCCAAGCGTCGAATCGCCCTCTTTTGATCCCCTGTGGCCTGTGCTGCATATACTCCCATCCTGAAGTATTTTTTGATATCATGGAACCACATCTCACCATCAAATTCTTCTTCCACCATGTTACAATAGGCATGCTGATCTCGGACCTGAATCTACAAAGGCTCCACATAAACCTTATCTGGATGATGCAACATTGATGTCAGAGACGCCAGAGCGTCGACAACTTCATTATGAATCCTCGAGATATGCTTGAAATTTATTGATTGAAACCGTTGACAAAGTTCATGCAAACACTACCGGTACAGTATGAGCTTCAAGCTCGTGTCTCCCATTCCCCCTGAATCTGGTGCACTAGAAGATCCGAGTCACCCATGACCAAGATTTCCTGGACACCCATGTCTATAGCCAAACTCAAACCCAAGATACACGCCTCGTATTCAGCCATGTTATTTGTGCAATAGAAACGAAGTTGAGATGTAACATGGTAGTGTTGCCCTTTCTCAGAAATAAGCACTGCTCCTATCCCGATGCCTTTGGTGTTGGCAGCCCTATCAAAGAATAGTTTCCATCTTGGCTTCTCGACTTGTTCTAGTTCATCAACATGCATTGTCTCTTCATAAGGGAAGTATGTCTTCAAAGGTTCATATTCATTCAACTGGATTCTCGGCTAGATTATCAGCCACTGCTTGTGCTTTCATTGTAGTCCGGGTCACATAGGTAATGTCAAATTCTGTGAGCAAGATCTGCCACTTGGCGAGCCTCCCTGTGGGCATGGGCTTCAGAAAAATATACTTTAATGGGTCCAACCTAGAGATGAGATATGTGGTATATAATGACAAGTAATGTTTCAATTTTTGCGCTACCCAGGTTAAGGCGCAACACGTCCTCTCAAGATGAGTGTACTTCACCTCGTAAGATGTGAACTTCTTGCTAAGGTAGTAAATCGCTTGCTCTTTCTTTCCCGTGATGTCATGCTGCCCTAACACACAACCGAAAGAGTTATCCAAAACTGTCAGATAAAGGATCAAGGGTCTTCCTCGCTCCGGGTGGACCAACATAGGTGGACTGGCCAAATACCCCTTAATCTTGTCAAATGCTACATGATATTCATCCGTCCACCTGACTGCAACATCCTTCTTTAGCAGCTTAAAGATAGGTTCACAAGTCATTGTGAGCTGGGCAATAAACCTGCTGATATAATTAACCTCCCAAGCAAACTCATCACCTCTTTTTTGCTCTTTGGCGGCGGTAACTTTTGAATGGCTTTGATCTTGGACGGGTCTAGCTCAATACCATGTCGGCTTAACACGAACCCTAGCAGTTTCCCAGACGGTACACCAAATGCACACTTGCTGGATTAAGTTTGAGGTTATACCTGCGGAGCCTCTGAAAAAACTTCCTTAGGTCCCTGACATGGACACATTGCTTCCTCGACTTTATGATCATGTCGTCTACATAGACCTCAATTTCCCGATGTATCATGCCATGGAACATGGCGGTCATCGCCCTCATATATGTTGCCCCTGCATTCTTCAGCCTAAATGGCATAACCCTATAACAGTACGTTCCCCAAGGCGTGATGAATGCCGTCTTTTCCGCATCCTCCTCATCCATCAAGATCTGGTGATAGCCCGCATAACAATCCACGAAGGAACCAATCTCATGTTTGGCATAATTTTCAATCAATATATGAATGTTTGGAAATGGGAAATTGTCTTTTGGACTCGTCTTATTGATACCACGGTAATCAACGCACACTATGGTCTTTCCATCCTTCTTTGGCATAGGCACAACATTGGCTAACCAGGTGGGATACCGCGTGACCCGGATGACCTTAGCCTCAAATTGCTTGGTGACTTCTTTGATTTTCACACTGATATCTGTTTTAAATTTTCTTAGCTTCTGCTTTACAGGAGGGCATGCTGGATCGGTGGGCAACTTGTGGACCACCAAATCGGTGCTTAGACCCGGCATATCATCATATGACCACGCAAAAACATCTTTGCACTCAAACAACGCTTTGATTATCTCTTATTTGAGTTGAGGTTCCAAATGGACACTTATTTTCGTTTCCCGCACATTCTCCTGATCCCCTAAATTGATTGCCTCTGTGTCGTTCAAATTAGGTTTGGGTTTTTATTCAAAATGGCTTAATTCTTTACTGATTTCTTCAAATGCTTCCTCCTCATCATATTTTACCTCATCATCACACTCAATTTCTTGTATTATTATTTTGGAGTTAGATTGGTATTCAAGACTAGGCCGAAGACTCCTCTTGCATGACACATCAGTGAAACTAGAATAAAAGGGGCTGTATAAGAAAGAAAAGAAAGAAAAAAATAAAGGCTATCAGGAATGAAAGAGGAAGGAAATTTCATTTCATTAAAATTTTAAGATAACAAGGTTTAACTCGTCCAAACGGACGGAACATAGCATTCGAATTACAACCTTGGAAATAACTCAGATTAAACTAAAAAGAAATCAAAACTAACTAACAACACTCCCTCCGGGTAGGAAGAGGAGTAGCTTCCCAACTATTAAGCTTTGCATGGGGCCCTACGAACTGCATATCTGCCTTGCTTGGACCTTTTCCTGCCTCCAACACATTCACCTCGTCAAACAGCTTCTCAAACCTCTCAATCAGCTTTTTGTCGGGTTCCACCACAACATTAGACATTGCCATTGCTAGGCTCTTATTAGTACCAGGCCTGGCAAAGGAACGGGAAAGGCGGAGGATAGGTTTCGGAAGGGTCTACGCTCTCTTTTTCATATTTTTACCTCTCCTTATATCCGCAGCAGTGGGCTTGAAGCCTAAACAAAAAGTATCCAAATTTCCAGGAAGAGACACCGGCTGTATAATGCCTTGCAAAGAAGCACCCAAACCTTTTCCGGGTACGAATACGTTATTTATCATTTCCGAAGCCACCATGACAGATGCAGCAGCTACCCTGGGCATAGGAATACATTCTTCTTCGAGGATCTTTTCAACTGATACCGTGTCTGAGACTTAATAAACCCAAGGGCCCTTGTCATCCTCAGCTTCTACGAAAGGCATAATGGTATTACACGAGCTTTCTTCCCCATGCACCACAATTTCCTGCCGGTCCCACTCGAATTTGACCATCTGATGCAAAGTGGATGGCACTGCTTTCGCTGCATGAATCCAGGGTTGGCCTAACAAGAGATTGTAAGAAACGACCATGTCAAGCACCTGGAATTCCATAGTAAATTCCACCGGTCCTATCACCAGTTCCAACAATATATCCCCAACCGTGTCCTTTCCTCCTCCATCAAATCCTCACACGCAAATGTTATTCTTGTGGATTCTCTGGTTGTCCCCTTTAACTTTTCCAGGGTGGAGAGAGGGAAAATGTTTGCACTGGACCCATTGTCAATCAACACCCGGGGTGACCATAGAGTCTTCACATTTCACCGTGAGGTAGAGTGCTCTATTATGCTCAGTGCCTTCCACATGCAACTCATCATCAGAAAATATTACTCTGTTGACCTCGAAAATTTTGTTTGCTATTTTCTCCAGATGATTCACAAAGATCTTATCAGGAACATGGGCCTCGTTCAGAATTTTTATCAATGCCTGGCGGTGCTCGTCTGGATGGATCAATAAAGATAGCAATGAGATCTGTGCCGGGGTCTTTCTCAACTGTTCTACAATGGAATAATCTTGCGCCTTCATCTTCCTCAAGAATTCTTCTGCTTCTTCTTCATTTACGGCCTTTTTTACTGGTACTGGATTTATCTTTGGTTGTTTTTTCTTTTCTCAGCTCTTTAGGGGCAAAGCATCTTCCCGAACGAGTCAGGCCATGGGTTTCACAATCTTCTTCTTTAAGTTTCTTCCCTTTATATGTCACTGTCACTCGGTCGTAATTCCATGGGATGGCCTTTTCACTGACTACTGGCAACTAAGTCACTGGTTTGATGATAACCGGCTCTGCGCGAGCCCCTTTTATGATCACAACGGGCTTGATAGCTACCCCTGGCACCACCACTTTAGCTTGTTATACTGCAACACTACTCAAAGACTCATTCTTTATTACCACGACTTGTTTGCTAACTGGCTCTTCTACCTTGATCAATGCCCTTCCACTTGCTAGTTTCTCATTCGATATGTCCTCACTAGCCCTAATCGTCATTACGGTTTGTGAAGGCTTCTTACGCTCTCCCTTTTGTACTAACTCAATCATATGGGTCTCGTGATGGGTTGTCAATGGGTTCTGAGTGATGGTAGGTGTCTCTGGGGCCTGCACTTAAATTCGGAGGGTGTCAATGAGCTCCTGGATGGACGTATTCAAATGCCAGCACTTTTTTGTGTCATGTCCCGGAGCACCCGAGCAATACTCGCAACTCACCGAATGGTCCAGATTCCTTGGGGGAGGATTTGGTAGTTTGGGTTCAATCGGACTCAACATGCCCAACTATCTCAATCTGTGGTATAAGCTGGTGTAATATTATCCAATGGAGTGAAAGTCTTCTTCTTCTACATCCTATCATTCTTAGATGTAGGGTTGGGCCGAAAATTGGTTCCAGTGGGGTTTCTATAGGCTCTCTTGGGTGGGTAGGTGTTTTGAGTTAGGTAAGTATTTTGTGGGGTGGGTGTGCGCCATTGTGCCTGAGTAGTAGGTTGGGGGTATGTTTGGGCATGGTGGACAGATAAATGGGGGATGGGAGGTGGTCAGTAGTGTTGCGGTGGTCTATATGGGGTGTGTGGGTAGGTTTGGGGATGAGGTCGAGGTTGGTGATAATATGGTGATGGGTCCCTGGACCAAGCTCTTGATTCCACTACTGCAACATCTTCTTTCTTTTTCTTTCCCAATACCCCTCCAGTGCCGCTCTGGATAGCCTGGGTAGTCGCCTTGATCGCCGAATAGCTCATAATCTTGTTGGACTTGAGACCCTCTTCCACCATACTTCCCATTTTCACTACCTCGTTGAAAGTTTTTCCCACTGTTGACACCAGTTGACCATACTAGGCTGGCTCCAAAGCCTGCAAGAAGTAATCAACCATCTCGCTTTCCTTCATTGGAGGATCGATTCTTGCTGCCTTTTCTCTACACCGAAAACCATACTCCCTGAAGCTTTACCCGGGCTTCTTCTATATTTTTGTTTGCGACAGACGGTCCGGGACAATTTCGAGATTATATTGAAAGTGGCCTGTGAACACTTGGGCCAAATCATCCCAAGTGTACCATCGGGCATGATCCTGTCGTGTATACCATTCCAGGGCTGCCCCACTTAAACTTTGACTGAAGTATGCCATCAATA
>MU765745.1:136487-151164 GCA_026770625.1 Nicotiana glauca | reverse complement strand
CCCCCCCCCGTTACTTCCATTTTACTAGAAAATCCCCTCAGATGGGCTACCTGATCAACATGTCCGTCAAACAGATCAAACTTGGGTAACTTGAATCCCGTAGGTAACTGGACGTCGGGAAACAAGCACAAGTCCTTGTTGGCCACACTTACCTGTACTCCGAGACCCTGCATACTTCTGAATGACTGCTCTAAACTCTCCTTCTGCTCAGGATTTTTGGGAGGCTTCTCTTCTTCAGCTGAGAGATCAAAACGGGGAGTGTAAGAGTATGGTTCTAGTGGTTTGAAGGTGGGTAATAGTGGTTTTCCTAGGTTTGGAACAGGGGTTCACTAGAGGATCTGTGTAATGCGGCGGGTGGAGGAGCCACAAACACATGAGTAGTTTGTGGTGGAGGGAATGGGATTTGTGTGGGTGGTGGAGGTGGTGGTGTTTGGGAAGTGGTTGCATAGTATTGCTGGTAGGTAGGGTAGGCCGGAGAGGAGTTCACTGTGGGAGGATCTTGTGGCTGAGCTACTGGTAGGATGTAGGCAAGGTTAGCGGGATAGACTGGTATTGGGTGTCCCTTTGACAAAGACTGGTACATCTCGGCCATTTGTTGCTTCAATTTATACATCTCCTCTTTCATTGCATTAACATCCATTACTTTTTCTTCCCTAGACGGGTCGACAATGCTTGCTTCTAGCTCTTGGTTGCCCATGTTTGACTTATCCTTGGAGCGAGTGTTGTATGAATGAGTTGTCAGAATGCAGTCAACTTAACCACTTGCCTGAACTCATCATCGACTACAACTTTGTTAGTGGTTAGAGCATTAACAAATATATAACCACACATTTTGGGAATGAAGGCATCTAAGCAGTTAACCATTTCTATTACGCCTTTGCACGGTCGCATGCATCATCCCGGTTTTTCATTATTTTCAATTGCAAACTTTCTCTTCTTTCTTTTTCTTCTTTTCAATCTCGCCTTTGTATTCTCTTGTTCCTATTCTCTCCCTTTTTCGATTTTTCTTTCTTGTTTTTCCGCTCTTTTTCTTTTCTATTTTTCCTTTCTTTTCTCTTTTTTTTTCTCTTTTGGTTATGATCGAATCCTATGTAGATTGCCTACGTATCATGACCCTGTAGTAAATGCAAAAGTAAGGAAACAAACGTTTTTGGGAATTTTCAATTTTCATTAATAACAACTGCGATTACAAAAACACTGGATTATTTGTTTTCTTTTTTTCTTAAAAAGGAAAGTGCAACATAGACTCAAAAGCAAAAATACAGACTCGATTAACTAAAAATACATCAAAGCTTCAAATCGTGGGGCCCGCGGGGCATCATTCGGCATCGCCACAGGCTGCGTGCAAGACCCCTTTACAACTGATCTAAATCATTCATGACATGGCGAACAAATATCATCACTGAGGCAAAGAAGGTGGTACGACCCATCCGTTTACCGGCCTGACACTTCATGACAATATAATTGGCAATGCTTCTGATCTGTTCCCTGATTCAGCCCTTTTCTTGGAGGAGTCGACTTATTTGTTGAGTGCGAGCCTCTAGCACCTGAGAGTCCTGGAAGTGAAGGTTTTGTAGCAATTTTATTTCCTTTTCCATCTCAGCAATTAACCCATAGCACTAGTCCCTCTCGGTTTGGAATTCTTTGTCCCGCCGGGCTGCCTTTTCTTCCAGAGTATTCATTTTTCTCTTCATGTTGGCAATGGTTCCCTCGTAGTTTCTCTTCATTTGTTGTACAAATTGGGATCTTTCTTCAGTCTTCTTGGCCCACTGTGCCCAAAGTCTTTCCATGTTTCCCTCGGATATTTCTAATTCATCCTGGCAGTCCAATACTTATTTCTTTAACCCCTTAATCAACCTTTCATCGGATAGACTCCTTTCTCGGTTCCTGGCATCTATTTTTATTTGCTGTATTTAGGCTTTGAGTGCTTCATTTTGCTGAGCTAATTTCTTTTTATCACCCTCATAGGCTGTAGCCTGTACACTCTTGTCAAATTGGAGATCTCGGACCTGTTGCTCCAACTGTCCTATTCCAGCTTGGTACTCCTTTTCCTTGGTTTGCCAATCTCTTTGAACCTGGGCCCCATTGGTAAATTGCTTCATATGTGGCCTTTTAGCGGGTCTCTCAGGGATTTGAAACTTTTTACCAAACCACGTCAAGTATTTGAGATCTACCTTGCTTCTAGCTTGGTCCTGTTCTATGGTTTTAGGTTTGAGGAACCGGCACTCATTCTATATTTTTCGGATCCTACCTTTAGGGAATGCAGCCTTCGGGCCTAACTCAATAACCTGCCCACTCAGGTCTTCATCATTGTGCACTGTCTGGAATCTTCCAAGTTGTCGCAAAACTCGGTAAGGATCATAAGGTTGTATGCTTCGAAGACCCATTAAAAGAATATAAGAGACCTCTGCGGATGTGTAGACAACTTCAGTAGCAGGAAACCATCCATAAGCCCATTCAACTTTATCTGCGGTTAGGGACCTTAAGCATGACGACCAGGCCTCAGTACCCTCGGGGAACTCAATACCTGTCACCCGGGTCACGAATTCTGCAATGCATCTCAAACCAGTTAAATCGTAGTTCATATATCCTGTGCGGTGACAGAGGTGTTCCTGTATCCACAGCTGTTATAGCAAATTGCAACCTTTATAGAACTTCACACCTTCCCGAGATTTGGTCAAAGTTTGGTACATTTCTGCTACAATCAGGGGAACCACTGAGCTAGTAAGTTTCTTAATAGCAATATCCAACATTCCTACCAGGCCAAGGTCTATGTGACCATCTTTTCTCGGACAAACCACAACTCCCAGAAAGGCTACCATGAAGGATAATCCCCGTCGAGCTTCACATTTGTCTTTATGCCCGGCATGTGTCAAGCCGGTGTTAAGCTCCTCGAAACCTTTTGGGTTACCATACCGATGATACAAGAAATGCAATGTGCAACATCCCTCTTCTAGATGAGGGTCTTGAACGTCCCGCTGATGCTCAACAAGTCCAAGAACCTATGAAGGGTTACCGGTCGTGGGACCAAGGGGTATCTACTTCGGATGTTCCTGTTGAGACCCGCATATCCCGCAATCTCTTCTAGTGTAGGTGTGAGTTCAAAATCTGAAAACTGGAATACATTATGGGTCGGGTCCCAAAATGGTATTAGTACCTCAATAACATCTTTCCTTGGTTTGATATTTAGTAAATCCTGTACATTTATTTAAAGGGGGTTTTAGCAACTTATTCTGAAAAATGGCAATTTTTTTGAAAAAAGGTCTTTATTTGGAAAACAAGGACTTGGTTTTTCAAATACGGCCCTTCAGCACTTCTAGGAGGAAGATTTTAAGGCTGTGCCCGCAAACCATTGAAAAATGACTCAATGTGGCTGTTCTTGCAAAAACGACTTTCCGACGCCCTCTTGGGGACATTCGGCCTATTTTAGACAATAATGGCATCACCGACTTATTTATAAGGGAAATTAATTTTTGGCTATTTTTGCAAAAGGGACAGTTGGACCCGATAAGGGTTGCCTACGTATCTCACACCCGGCGAGAATCAAACTAGAGTAGTTTGGGCAAATTTTCCAATATCAACAATAATTTTCTTTCTATTTTTCAAATATTTTTCTCTTTTCTTTTCTTTTTTATTTTTATTTTTCAAAAATCCGACAGCATTTCGGTACAATTTGGGCATTGGTTTTTTGAAAACAAATGATTACCCTCACTTAGTCCTAACACTGCTATTTTTCTCAAGTTCCACTCATTTAGACAAGCCGGTCAACATGTAAAGCCGAGCAAATAAATGCTCAAGTAGCACGTAAGATGCATCAGGATGGTCATTTCAATTCAGGTCACCTGTCCTAGACGGACCCAACCCCTGTATTGAGTCCCCTAAGTCAAATGCACATGATGCAAACAAGCATTCCTACTAGGGATCCAACATGAGGCTTTATTCTTCTAGGTTTGAGCCCTAGGTTTATTGGTCTAGACATGGCTTACCCGAGCGGACAACTCTAGCCGAGGGGGAGGCAGCGTACCGAGGATACAGAAGCTCCGTCGGCTTAGCAACTTATCCAAACCTCGTTCTAAATGGAAAAAACTCTAAACAGAAGAGAAGCTACACGAAGTGCACCCTTATCCATGATGTAGAAGAATCAGAGAGAGGGAGGGATTCGTAACAATTTATATACAATTCAACAAATATCAAAGTGGTAAAACGTATAGCATGGAACATGTAGGAAAATCAGATAAAGCCAAATACAACAATTCTACTAAGCTCGAATTCTGAACCCTGAACAAAAAGTTCTAGGTCCTTGTCCCCAGCAGAGTCGCCAGAGCTGTCATACCTCCTTTTTCACACACCCGCAAGGGCATAAAGGAGTTTTTCCAATTAAAGGACAATTGGATCGGGATTTATTATTAAGATTCAGAGTCGCCACGTGGGAGATTAATGGTGTCCCAAGCCACCGGTTGAATCCCAAACCGAGGAAAACATAACTCTGTTAACAGTCAGCAAATCAGAAATCCGAGTAAGGAATTCTGTTAACTTGGGAGAAGGTGTTATGCATTCCCGGGTTCCGTTGTTCTAGCACGGTCACTCAACTGTCTCATTTAGCTTATTTATCTAATTTTGATACATGATGAACCTATGTGCAAATTTTAGCTTTTAACCGCTTTTGTTCAATTATTATATTATTTTTTTAAAGAAAGTTGAACGTCGTTTAAAACGTATCTTTGGACTGCGTCACATGAAATGCACCCGCTATCCTAAACACATTTTATTCAACATTTTGGGATTTGATTTGGGTCACATGAAATGCACACCCAAGTTTACGAAGGTAATGTTATTAAAATATGCGCCTAAAGAGATTAACACATTATTATCTTTGGGGAAGGCTGTGAAGTTCGCTAAACGGCCTGTCCCGAAATCTAAGTATTTTAATACAAACATTTATCGAGGGCCCCGCAATTTATGCGTTTTATTTGGCGAGGCTTCTCTCATTTATTATTTAAAGGCCAGTCCTAAAGTAAACTATGATTTTCTATTTTTATTTGTCTCTAATAACAAAGAAAAAGTACTAATTAATATTATAAATTTCGGGCCTCGAATTCAAGTCCAGATTCAAACAAAAGGGGAAACTGTTTAATTTGAATCTGCTACTTAATTCGAAAGCCCAAATTTATATTATGCCAAACTATAAATTGAAACCTTCAAGCCATGTCGAAATTAATGGACTAACGAATCTGTTCATGATCAAATGCAGCAGACAGGCCTCGATGCCAGCCCCTAGAAAGGGGATTTGTTTGGGACCAATGTAAACAGAAGACGGGCCCAGGTGGGCTATGATGCCTCAATCCATTATCGAACCCACACAATGGGGAAAAGAAATGCAATTAGAGGAATGAATAATCTAGGTGGCATGCGATGTCAATTAGGCAAGGATTATCATTAATGAGTTAACTAAAGTACTTAAGCCAAACTATGTTGATCTCGTAACTAAACCTCTAAACAACTTACCAATTAATCAATGGTTACGAGCCAGTTTCGAAGGACCTGGAGCTTTTTGAAGCAACTACATTTTAATTATTTTTTATTCTTGACTTTGAATTATACATAGCAATATGAACATCCATCTCAAATTAACTAAGAAGCTATCATTATCAAATACAAATGATCGAGGTTTTCAGACTAAATTACTGAAGCTATTATTAAAATGCTTAACCTACCCAGACTTAACACAGACAAGGCCTACATACTGATTTCAACATCTCTTTCAAGTTTAATATGAATTCAAACTATACTACTTTAATAACACGGACTAAATCAAATTAAAAAAACAACTACTAACTATAGAATTCACATGCTCGTAGGGATACCTCTAATTAGTTTAATAGTCCACAAGCTAAACGGTCCCCAGTTATTATAGTTCAGAACAGTCCTAATTCAAATCCAAACAGTTCAAATCAGTAGAAAAGGATCCTAATTAAACAATTCCTACTTCAATACAATTCAAACAGATTAAAACTAAACAACTACACATTATTGTTTGACAATAACTACGTGAGCATAGATCTGAAATATCACTTCGTTCCATTCCAATTTGAGGTTACATCAGTTGTGAATTCAAGCGTGTATCTGGATTCGAATGAAAATTGAAAGAGAAGGCAGTCAGCAGCTATTAGCAACAACCAGAATCCACCAATCCCACACAACAACAATAGGAATAGTTTTGAACAAAAATCACATCACAAATACCCAGGAATACTTCACAGAAACACAACACCCAATAGCTGAACCCAAAATCACTCAATTGAAACCAAAGCTCACTCGAAATCCAATCACAAAACACCTCTGAAACTTCAAATACCAGAAATTGAACTAGGAAATACAAATCAGCTACCAAACTAGAAATTAGCTTTGAAATTTGATAAAATAGTGTTTTGTTTTTGAGCTTTTGTTGCTTTTCTTGGTTTTTTTCTGAAAATCTAATATCTAAAAGAGTTTTTGGGATTTTGAATTTCAAATTTCAGCTGATGGAAACTAGAATATGCTTAGGGGGAATTTTTAGGGGCTGAAACTTGTGGCTTAAGGCAATATTCATGTCTTTTTATTGGCTAAATGAAGTGCAACTTTCAGATTTCAGTTTATATCATTTTAGTCCATGTTTTATTTCAGTTTAGTCCTCTACTTATTAACTTGTTCCTCAGGTTAGTACACTATGTTTCCTAAAATTTTAAATTAGGCCCCATTCTAGAGTGTTCTAGAACTTCTAACTTCAATTACCACCAAATTCCCTCTATCCAAGACCTATACTATCCCTGAACTCAACAGAAATTACAAATTCATTATTCTCCAACCCAACCCCCATGACTAACCAAAAAGCCTAGATTACCCAACCTTAACCAGAACAATTTCAAGCTTTAATATCTAATTACTGACAAACTGAAAAGTAAACAAGACTTAAACAATTACCCAATTCACCTTATCAACTAAACAAAATTGACAAACAAAACAGACTGAAATTTGAATCACACAATACTTAACTCACTTAAGCTAAACAATTAAACATGAACACAAGATTTAACTGATCGAGAGTATCAATAGGAAGTATAACACAGTATCATGAGTAAAAAAACGAACCAACAGAATAGGCATGGACAAAAATTATGGATAAACAAGAATTAACACACGAATACAACTATATGCAGTTAAACAAAATTAAATTAACTAATCATTAAGATATAAAACTAGAAACTCACTGACCTGACATATAAAAATGGACTAACTCTCAAAGTTCAAATTCGACCATCTTCGACAATATTTGAATGCAAACGACGATGAATTCACCACGAGGGAGGCGAGGGGGTCACGCAGTGTCAATTTGGCGAAATTTGCGAAAACTAGGGTTTTGATCCAAAATTCAATTTAATATTCGAACAATTCTGGTGAGATTTGAGGGACGGGGTTTGGGGGATTTGATAGAGGATATCAAGGCGGTTCCATGGTGTAAATTTGGTTGAGTTTGGAGAACTTCGAGTCTTGGCCGGAATTCTTTGAACCGATATTCGACGGGATGGGATGGGATTCGAGGGAAACGGATTGTGGATTTGTAACGGGGAGTAGAAGAGGAACAAAGGGTGTAATTTTGGTGGTGTTTGGAGATGGGCCGCCACCGTGAGGCTATATTCGGCGGCGGCATAGGGCAGCGTTACACAGGTTTGGTTTGGGAGCGTTGAGGGAGACGATGTGGGGGAGGGGTGGTGAGGTTCAGATAGTTATAAACTAAAGATTCCTTAGTTTTGAGTCATCCGATTAACTAACCTAGACGACCCAGATTGAAAGGCGCCTAAACGGGGACGTTTTGGTGAGGGATGAGCAGGCCGGGTATGGGGCGTTTGGGCCTGGGTCAAATGGTTGTGATTTAACTTGGGCCAGGCAAAATCTTAACTAAAAATGGCCCAATTCCGAGTATTTTCTTAAGACAACCTTTCCTCTCTTTTTTTAAAATTGTTTTATCTTTTTCTTTTATTTATTTTCTGATTTTTTGAAATGCTAAATTAAAACTCAAAAACCAAATTGACAATAAAAAATTATATTTTCTAATTTCCAAATACCCTAATTTCTAATTAAATACAAATTAAGACAAATTAAAACTAAAAATGCAAAAAGACCATTTTTTATTTTTTTCTTTATTTTTTTCTTAACTACTAATTAATCCTAAAATATGACATTAAATCCTAAACAAATGCCAAGTGTATTTTTATATTTTTCATATGAATTAAAATGCACAAATAAAATACTAACAATTAACAAAAAATGTCATAAAAATCCACAAAATTGTAAAATAATGAAAGAAATCATTTTGTTTGAATTTTTGGGAATAATTCATGTATGGCAAAAATCACGTGCTCACAGCCACCAACGGATCGGCCTCCACCCCTGGTGTGACCCTGGCTGCCTGGCCTCCAACCCTAGCTAACTGGGCGGGTGCCGAAGAAATTGGTGCAGAAGACGAGGGCTGATCCCTCTGCTGAGACTGACCACCACGAAATCGAGGACACTGCCTCCTCATATGACCAAACTCACCGCACTCGTAGCAACTACCAAGTGCTGGAGAAGGGAATGAAGGGAACCCCTCGCACCAGAATGACCAGCCGATGCACTCGGCGCAGAAGAACTTTGAGCTGAAGGGGCATAACATGAGCTTTGAGCTGGGAGGGCACTAAGTGAAGGTTGCCCCTGCTGGAACCCCTTATGACCACGGCCTGAAGACGACCCACTATACTCTGGACGGGCCGACAGAGGAGGCTTGAAGGAACGGCCTCTACCACGCTAGAACTGGCCCCTAGACGGAGCACCACTAAAACTACCTGAACCCCGAGGCCTCTTGGCCTCCCTCTCCTCATGCTCCCTGCGGTGAACCGTCTTAATATCATGAGCAATGTCAACTACCTCCTCGAACGAAGCACCCAATACTCTCTCTCTAGTCATCAAAATGCGATGTGAATAGTTGAGGCAATCCACGAACCTCCTGATCCTCTCCCAATTTGTCGGGATCATCCAAGTAATATGACGGGCCAACTGTGAAAATCTCATCTCGTACTGGGTCACAGACATGTCCCCCTGAGTCAGCCACTCAAACTGCCTATGCAGCTCCTCTCTGCGGGAATGTGGTACATACTTCTCCCAAAAGAGAGTGGAGAACTGCTGCCAAGAAAGGGGTGATACACCAACATGCGTACGCCTCTCAAAATCCTCCTACCAGGTAAATGCATCCCCTGAGAACTAGAAGGTAGTAAAAGACACACCGCTCGACTCCAAAATCCATGCAGTGCGAAGCATTTGCTGACACTTGTCAAGAAAACCCTGGGCATCCTCGCCCTCAACACCACTAAATGTCGGAGGCTGGAGCATACTAAATCACTCGAGACGATGCAACTCATCGTCGGGCATAGCTGGAACCACAATGTCCTGAACTGGTGCAACCGACTGAGCTGGAGCTGCTCCCGGTGTCTGCAATCCCTGCACAAACTGCTCAAGTGTGCGAGCAACGAGGGTCTGATTGCCTCTCCCGGCCTGTGGAGTAGCCGCTGCAGTAGTGGTTGAAACTGCCTGAGCCAGGCCAGTGCAAACTGATAATATCTAAGCCAAGGCCTCGTGGAGACCCGAAATCACAATGGGCACTGCCGGTGCCTGAACACGTGCTGCTAGAGCATCCACAACTGTAGTCTGGTCCTGAGCTGGGGAAACTGGTGGATCAACAGGTGTTGCCCTCGCTGCTCTTCCTCGACCATGACCACGACCGCGTCCACGGCCTCTAGTGGCCGTAGTAGGTGGTACTGGTGCTTGTCCGCCACGTCCAGTAGCACGAGTCCTTGCCATCTACGGGAGAATAGAATATAGAAGTTTAGTGTTCAGATCAACAAAGTCGTACCACAAGAATTTCAAGAATATAGAGTTTTTCCTAAAGGTTATGCAGCCTCTCGAGGATAAATACAGACGTCTCCATACCGATCTGCGAGACTCTACTAAACCGGCTCATGATTCACGACACCAAGTAACGTAGGCTCTGATACCAACTTGTCACGACCCCAACCCCGATTATGATGGTGCCCAACACACTGCTAGGCAAGCCTGACCTTCTTATAAACATTTCCCAACTTAAGCAGATTATAGATATACAACACAGGGGAAAATACAAAGCCATTATATTGAAATTCTAGGAATACTAAATAAATATGCGAAAGGTGAACAAAATACTACCAATATAGCCCAAATAGAATCCGGTGTCACGAATATGAGCTTCTAATACAGAAAGTCAAACTACTACAAGTCTGTCTAACAAATGCAGAGTAAAAGATAGAGATAGAAGGGAGAGATCAAGGCTACGAACGCCATGCAGCTACCTCGATACTCCTAGATACTGCTACTTTGCTAAACAAGTCCTCACTCAGCCTGTGGGGTACCTAGATATGCACGCAACGTGCAGGGAGTAATGTGAGTACTCCGACCTAGTGGGTAATAAGCATAAATAAAGGCTGAGAATAAGAAATTATGGAATAATACAAAGTAAACTATAACTGGTAGTCTAGAACATTTAAAAGTGAAGCAACAAGCCGATGAAATAAAAGTACAGAAATACTATGACAGGTAAACCAGATAGGTGACAAATACATGATGCAATGCAACACATAGAACGGTACACTCTAGTACCCATTGCGGCATGCAGACCGATCCATTTAACGTCGACGACACTCACTGGGGGTGTGTACAGACTACGGAGGGGCTCCTACAGCCCAAGCGCAATTAATGAAGCCATCTCGTGGCACTAACCAGGATCTTGGCCTCAATAACAATATAATACTGCTGCGGTGCATAGCCCGATCCACGCCTAGTCCAGAAATTCACATTAGCCTCTTGGGCAGTATTAAAATAATAGTTCTTAGCTTAGAATGTCAATAAAATAGTGTTTAAGATTTCAAATCTTAGGAAGATGGCTGAGCATTTCAAAAATAGTATTTAAACTTAGGACTGAGATTAAATAACCTGTCAAATAATGTGAAAACAGTGATAGCAATCCCTGAAGGATTCAAATAATTGGCACAAAGCCCAAATATAACAATTTAGTCCAAGTAGGATGATTATCAAAAAAGACTTAGTCGAAAACACTGTATAAACATCACTCGGGACGGACCAAGTCACAATCCCCAACCACAAATGACCCTGGACTCGTCATAGAGTGCGTGTCTCGCCTAAATATAGCGTTACAATGTGAAATTTCGGGGTTTCAACCCCTCAGGACATCATTTACATCTATTTGTCACCTCAAGCCGGCCAAAAGTCTAGCTCATTATGCCCATGCCTCTCGAATCAACCTCCTCGCGCGTCAAATCTGGCCAAAACCATAACGAATACTTCTTAATATGCTAAAGGAATAATACCCAATCGAAAATGGTCAAAAACATCAAGAAATCCGAAATTGACAAAACTCGAGCCTCGGACCCACATCTCGAAACTCAGAAATTTTATATCAATGGACTCCTTATCTCGGTACGATTCTATACATATCAAAAACTACAAAATCCGAGCTCATATGCTCCCTCAAATCCCAATTTTTCATTCAAAAAGTCAAGCCCTAGTTCTTCCATTTTTAATCTAATTTCTATGAATTTAAGTGTTGATTCTTCAATTAAATGATGTTTCTAGGTCATAAGACTCACCTCCAATCAATTCCAGTCGAAAACTTCTTTAATCTCCCTCAAAAAGCTCTCAAGGTCGTTCAAAAATGGTGGAAATGGTCTAAGCTTCGCGGATGAAATGTTATTAAATACCCTTCTGCCCAGCACTATTTTCCTCTATGCGATCGCATGAAAGCCCCTGCAATTGCAATGCACATTTTCCTTCAGCTATGCGAACTCGTGCCCCTGGCCACGATTGGGAAAAACAAAACACCCGGACCTTGAACTCCTTCTATGCGATCGTATAGACACACTTCCGATCGCGATGCATTAGCTGAGGACCCTCTGCGATCGCAACCCCTTGAACGCGATCGCATTCATTACCCCTGCAATTACTTATATGTGATCGCGACATCACCCCCGCGATCACAATGAACAAAATCTCTGCAACACATTGCTGGAAAACCAGCAACTTTCAAAAGCCAAGATTGGTCTGATTGAGCATCCAAAACTCACCCGAGGACCCCTCACAAAAAAGAACCAACACATCCTATGACATCATTCAAACTTGTTCCAATCATCAAAACACATGTAAAAACGCTAAAATCATCAATTCTCATCGAATTCAAGCCTAAGTTCCTCAAAAACTTCCGAAATACGCATTTGATAAAAAACCCGACCAAAACACCTCCGAATGACCTAAAATTTTGCACACACATGCAAAATCACCTAACGAAGCTACATCAACTCTCGGAATTCCATTCTGATCCTCAGATCAAAATCTCACATATCAACCAGCATTCGCCAAAATACTAACTTCGCCAATTGAAGCCTAATTCTACACCGGACTTCCAAAATCTTTTCCGATCATACTCTTAAGTCAAAAATCACTTCCCGAAGCTAACCGAATCACCAGAAATCGCATCCGAGCCTTCTAACTCATAAGTCAGTGTTCGGTTGACTTTTTCAAACCAAACCTTCCTTAAAGAGAGTAAGTGTCTCATTTCCTACCAAAACCAATCCAATTCAACTCTAACACACCAAATATCGATAATAGAACATGAAGAAGCATAAAATGGGGGAAACGGGATGGTAACACATGAGATGAAGGGTTTGGTCGTCACACCAGTTCTGATAATTTTCATAGCTTCATTATATCATTTATGACTGGTGTGCAAAATTTGAAGTCAATCGGACTTGATTTGATTGTTTTTTGCATCGAATATAGAAGTTGGACGTTCTTAGTTTCATTAGGCTTGAATTAGGGTATGATTCATGATTTTAGCATTTTTATGTGATTTGAGGTTTCGACTAAGTCCATATCAATTTTTAGGACTTGTTTGTGTATTTTGTTAAAGTCCCGAGGGCCTCAGGTGGATTTCAGATGGTTAACGGATATAAAAAGCTGCAGAAGTTTTCTAGGCTATTTCTGCATTTTTCGCACGAGTGAACAGTGACCGCACCTGTGTGAACAATATTCGTGTACAGTACCTGTATATAGTACACATGAACAATATCGAATATAGAAATTGGACGCTCTTAGTTTCATTAGGCTCGAATTGGGGTGTGACTCACGATTTTAGCATTTTTGATGCTATTTGAGGTTTTGACTAAGTCCATATCATGTTTTAGGACTTGTTGGTGTATTTTGTTGAAGTCCCGAGGGCCTCGGTTGGATTTCGGAAGGTTAACAGATATAAAAGGCTGCTGAAATTTTCTTGGCTGTTTTGCATTTTTTGCACGTGTGAACAGTTACCGCACCTGCATGAACAATGTCTGTGTACAGTACTGTCACGACCCCAAACAGGCCCGGTCGTGATGGCGCCTCTCGTGAAGACAAGGCCAGCCGACACAACAATCACATTAACCCTTTAAGCATTAAGAGTCATTTTTAAGTCTTTAATTAAATAATGTTTCATATTAAAATCGTGGAATAAGAGTGCGGAATAAAAATACCAGCCCGACATCGAGGTGTTACTAGTCATGAGCATCTATCAAGTTCCGAGTACAATAAAATTCTAAAAGAAATGTACTAAATACAGTAATAGCAATGAGAGAAAGGAAGCGTTGCCGTGAACGTCATGCAGCCACCTTGCTAACTCTGACGACTCCACGTCTGAGAAATCAACACCCACTACCGGGATCCGATATACCTGAATCTGCACACGAGGTGTGGGGAGTAATGTGAGTACTCCAACCCAGTAAGTAATAAGAGTAAATAAAGACTGAGCAGTAGGAAACAATGAATCCACATTTATGTTAGGCTCAATAAACACAACATGCTTTCAAATTACAATACGAGTCAACCTTCCTTTTTAAAATCTAGCTTTTAGTAAAAATCATTTTGAAATACCTTCCAGCAGTTTCAGTAGGGGTTAAAAACCATTAAAAATAATAATAGTGATTAAAGTCATAATCGAGCAAAGCATAGTTTGTAAAACAGCCGCTCGGGCAAAATAGTAACCATAAACACTTCATAACTTGAAAATCTCAGAAGAAATAACCAATGTCAAATCAGTGTTTAATTTCTGAACATCTCATAAACCCGAATTTAAATAAATGTTGTTTTAAAACATTTGTGCAACTTTCCAACATAGGCTCAATATAAAGATGAGTGAAAACAGTCAATAAATCAACATATTCGATAGAAATTCACTTTTAAGAGGAGTGGAATCAATAAGTTCATAAACAGGTCTCTCAGGCAAAGCATCACTCATGTGCATGTATATATTTATCGCCCCTCGGGCTAGCCTCTTTGTCACTTGTTATTCAATTCACACCAATCGATACTCACACTCAGCATTTACACTCAATAGGTACCATATAGCAACCATTGCGGCGTGCATCCCAATTAACATATCGTTGTTGCGTGCAGCCCGATCATATATATAGTTGACTTCACTCACTGGGGATGCGCAGACTACGAAGGGGCTCCTACAGCCCAAGCACTATATCGCTGCGACGTGCAGCCCGATCCAACATGTCGCTACGGCATGCAGCCCGATCCATAT
>MU765745.1:66057-136128 GCA_026770625.1 Nicotiana glauca | reverse complement strand
TATATATATATATATATATATATATATATATATATATAAATGCGGCGTGCAACGTGATCCATAGATATATAATCCTCACAACTAGGCCCTCGACGTCTCTCGTTCATTAATATAACCATCAAACTTTCGGTCTATCTCAGTCATCAATCTTACAATCAGACCCTCGGTCTATCTCAGTAAAATAGGGAACTCAGCCCAAAATAATTTCCACATTTTTATGACTGAGGATATGCTTTCAAACAAATAGAGTGAGGAAAAGTAGTGAAAGTGTCCCTAAACGTCTCAACAAGTCGACACCAGGCCCCAAACATCGCATACAACCCAAAATATAACAACATCAAACAATTAACTGTCAAATACACCTTAAAATACTCGTTCGGGATGGACTAGGTAAAATCCCCAGCGGTGCTCTACCCCATGCTCGTCATCTAGCGTGCAAGTCACCTCAAAGTAACACAACGATATGTAATCCGGGGTTTCAAACCCTCAGGATAGGATTTATAATCATTACTTACTTCTATCCGGTCCGAAATCTAGCCCGCGATGCTTTGGCTCTCGAACCGGCCTCCGAAAGCTCCAAATCTAGCCGAAATCAGTACTAAACAATCAAAATATGTTAAGGGAACAAACCCCACTTGAAAATAATCAAATTACCACAAAATTCCTGTAATTGGTCAAACCAACCCCTGGCCCACATCTCGGGATTTGACAAAAATTCACAAAACTAGAATCCTTATACTCTCCTGAGTATAATCATACAAAAATTATCCAATTCCGACACCATTTGGTCCTTCAAATCAACATTTTACATTTTCGAAAGATTTTACAATTTTCTTCCCACATTCCATCCCAAATCACGAATTAAATGATGAATTTAATGATATATTCATGTACTAGCCAAATCTGAGTTAGAATAATTTACCCCGATGAATTTCTTGAAAAATCTTCGAACAATTGCCAAAATCCAAGCTCTCTAGGGCAAAATATCAAATAAAACCCAAAACTTCATATTTATGGAGTAACCCCCACATTTCCACCTCCGTCGGCAGCACAAAATCGACCGCAGTCTGCACCAAACTGGTGCGGTCCGCACATGCTTTCTCTACAATGACAGGATTTAGTCTTTTGGCCATAACATTATCTACAGATGTCCATATTGTGATATCTTTACATTTCTATAAACTAGACACGAAGGGCTACAACTTGAAATTTTGAATAATCTCAAAATTTATTGAAGATCAAAATATATGAGCTTCCAAAGTAGGACCAGCGGAATGCTCTTCACCGCGGCCGCACACCATTTTGTGCGGTCCGCACAACACTCACCGCAGGTGCACTTCATTTTGTGCGGACCGGGTGGGTGAGTTTCGAGTCCTGTACCCTTCTGGACCTGCTACAGCTATGATCCTCGCACGAAAACATCCCGGAACCTACCCGAAACTCCCGGAACTTCAAACCAATTGTACCAACACATCCCATGACATCGTTCAAACTTGTTCAGAACTTCGGAACGCCTACAACTACATCAAATGACCAATTTATCATGGGATTCAAGCCTAAGAACTCCAAGAACTCTTAAATTATGTGTTCGATCAAAAAATCTATCAAATCTCGTCCGAATGACATGAAATGTTGCACACACATCCCAAATGACACAACGAAGCTACTGCAATTCTCGAAATTATATCGAAAATCTCACCTATCAATCGGAAAAATACCGAAATCTCAATTTTGCCAATTCAAGCCTAAACCTATCCACGGACTTCCAAAATGCATTCCGATCATGCTCCCAAGTCCCAAATCACCTAACGGAGCTAACCAAATCATAAAAATTCCGATACGAGCTCATATAAAAACAAGTCAAATCTTGGTCAAACCTTTCAAATTTTATTCCGATTACCTTGAAAACCAAAATAAATGATTTACATAAGTCATAATATACCACACGGGGCAAGTCATGCCTAAGACCTGACGATCAAAGTGAAAAAGTTCAAAATGACCGGTCGGGTCGTTACATCCTCCCCCGCTTAAACACATATTCGTCCTCGAACGTACTCAGAGTTGTTCTGAATAACTTTACCATGCATATACCCAGGAGTGATCCCACGTCACCCTATCTCATATAGGTGTGATAACATATAGAAACTGAAATTACGCAACCTAATCAAGCCCATGAATCATAGAACCACATTTTTAGTTCTGAAACCATCAATACGATCAAAACCTCACACTCATACACTAAATAGGCCAGAACCAGCTGTAATAGCCCATGCCTACAACCTCAGGTGCAATTATATGATATACCACATAACGCAAACACATGCAGTGATAACTTCCATTTAGAGCAGCTGCCCACAACTACCAAATATCGATAGAAAACCTCTTATCAGCTAAAGTCCCATTTCAACAATTTCATATACTGCCAACGCTAAATGAAACATGTAGTAAACAATAACTATTTCTCAGATCAACTATTCATGAAGCAATTTCTCCTCTGGCAATTACCATAACAAATTTTTAAGCCGAACGTCGATATTATCCTTGCAACATGCTGAAATCAAATTCGTTCGTACTCATTAATGATCCCAACGTTCTCCTCTAATCCAAGACACCACTCAGGTGACATGGCACATCAACAGGGGCCTAAGACACATCTAGCATAATACGCGAACCAATAAGCAACAGTTTGAACATACTCAAATCATGAAAATGACTCCAATGAAATAGTTGTAACTCAAGCTCACTAGTACCACCACAACAAAAGGCTGAGAACCCGTCTCATATCATAGAATAGAACACACAAACCTAACCCGCAAGGTCATATCTCCATATAGCTTCGCTGCAATGCACGATCCTATCAAACACTACTCCACATGAGACACCTCAAGTCACTATGCTCGAAAGTGACAACCATGCGCCATTTGATGTCTAGAACCAAGGAAAATTATCATGACCATGGTGAAACAAATGACATGCACCATGCAAACCCGATAGAACATATCTGATGCGCCTTTTACCGAGCAACTCCCAATTACTCTTCACGCTCGACTTCCATTATGAAAATCCTAAAGAATCGCATCGTAGGTGCCTATAACAACCAGATTGTAATATCTCCCAACACAGAAAGGTAACTCATAGACCCCCCTAATTAATAATAGCTAAAAACAACTAAATCAACACATCCTTTGCCAACAACAACTCGAACACATATCCATATAGGTCTACCAATGACTGAATCATAGTACATACTAATATATAACTAACTTACCCACATCTTGCCATTCACAACCACAAGCTAACCTGTATATGAGAACTCCCAGTCTCCAAGTCCATAAAACACACAAATTACCATATATGATCCCAATTCCGCCACTCACAAATATAACTCACCTCTAGTACCCAATCATCCCACGGGGGATACTCTAAAATTCTTCGATGCCTCCAAGCAAAATCGAATATCCGCAGCCGATCTAACAAAAAGTGCTGCAATGCTACCGATGTACCATCAACTTAACCACATTGCCTCTTTCTGAAACATATACCCTCGTTAACTGACCTCGATTAGCATTACCACTTCCTTAATCATCTGAAGATCATTTCTCAAATCGTCCGAAGCTCATTTCTCTAATTGTCTGAAATTTCTCGTGCTACCTAAGAAGCCATGACCTGTCATTCCAATCTGAACCTTGACCTTATACATGCAAATCTCAATCTAACACAACATACCGCATAAACCGCACCACTCCAGGAATAACCATGAGAACATATCCCTTCCGAGCCACAAAAATCTACGTACTCACTAGTCAAGAACTTTCCACTGGTCCCATCTTGAAGAAAATCACTATAATTCCCATGCTCCGCATGCCCATAGAAAATATACATCTCCACACTACAGCAGAAACCATCAAAAACTCTGCGAGTCCCATTTGCACAAATCTAAATCATCAGAACCGAATCCTTCTAACTCGACTGAACTATATAGGTCACCAAACCCCAAGAGAATTTCTGCGAAATGCCCGTAGAGACTCATTCTTGCTATAACATTACAATTCTTTCAACCCAGACTTACCACACGTAACCAAGAATAAAGCCACAGCGTCTAAGGCTCATAAGCCTCCAAATACTTTCTCAGATATTCCTACGAGCACCACAATCAAAATACTTTATCATGAAGAGACTTTATGCGAATCTAAATCCGGTTGCTTTACCTTCCTGATATCGGTACATAGAATCCCATAATTAACATAGAAATACCATCAGTCTTGACCTCCTCCAATGAAAACTCTATTTCTAACCACATATACAACTTTAAGATACCCAACTGTTGCATGTAGAATTTTGAACATATTAGAACCATTCTCGAGAGTTATTCACTCTCCTTCAAACTGTAATTTACATGATCAAATGAACAGAACCACCCGTACCTCATTAGCAATATGACACCGCAAGATGTAGCCTTATCTCAATACAACCAAGCAACCTCCCGCTCTATGCACCGAGCATCCTTTACTAACGACAACTCAAGACATAACATGATTCTCTTTCCCCATGAAGCATTAGTATATAACCTTTGTCGAAATATTTCCTTACTCGAACCATTTTCGGTCTTAATTTACGCAAGTCATAGCTAATTCACTCGCATTCCTCAAACTGGAACCAACATAGCACCTAATAGTGCAATCAACTACTCACAGCAGACTCCCCCACTTGGGTCGAAACCATAGATTCGAATGAACTCAATAACTTATAACACTTATACTCTATTGATGCCACATAGCATATTGAGATTAAAATCAAATCCTTTGTCAGCTTGTGAAAACACAGATCATCTAGTACTATAAACCTTCTACAAATCTCGCATTCATCCCCATAACAGTTAAAGCCCACTCTCTTAAGTGGCCCAAAATTTCAAATTTCAACACGTACTTTTTACCTTCACATGAGATCTTCTAACATACACATAAGGATCACACCGCTTCAGAAAACTCCGCAGGGGATAAACCACCTGTTTCGCCTCAATACAACATTTCTGTATACCTTCAACCATCATACACATTACATAGTCACTTAGTCTTCCTAAGTCTGAACTCATACCGCAACATGAATTTTACTTCAATCCAATTAGGAGACATGAAAATATTCTTCACACGCCTATAACTTGAGGCTATACCTCAAATCACGATGGAATTGAAACACCTAATAGTTCTTTTATCCTCTATCAGGCCTTTCTCATCACTCCCAAGTCATACCGATACATCTCACAGTACTAACATACTCATCACATAGTTATCCAACTTTCACTTCCACTAATATGGATAATACCGAACATATAAGTTCAAAACACTTGCTCACACAATCAGAACCTCGGTGCTTAAGCTATAGGAAAAGATCCGGCCTCAAGTCCTCCAGACTAGCCCAACATCAACTCACAGAGATTGCATCTTACCCCTTGATCGAGGAATCACAAGCCATCAAGGCACATCTGATACTGAGTGCTCATGCGCGTATACGAACGCGTTGAAGGAATTTCAAGAGTTACTTTCTCAAGCTGAATCAAGGACGCACAATAAGAATTCAAAGAATGTGAAGTTTATCCTAAAGGTTCTATAGCCTCTCGAGGTAAAATACAGATGTCTCCGTACCAATCCGCGAGACTCAACTAAACCTATTCATGACTTGTGATACATATGTAACCTAGGCTCTAATACCAACTTGTCACGACCCCAAACCGGCCCGGTCGTGATGGTGCCTCTCATGAAGGCAAGGCCAGCCAACGAACGTCATGCATCGGCCTTGCTAACTCTGATGACTCCGCATCCGAGCAATCAACACCCACTACCGGTATCCGATATACCTGAATCTGCACATGAGATGTAGGGAGTAATGTGAGAACTCCAACACAGTAAGTAATAAGAGTAAATAAAGACTGAGCAGTAGGAAACAATGAATCCACTTTTATGTTAGGCTCAATAAACACAATAGGCTTTCAAATCACAATACTAGTCAACCGTCCCTTTTCAAATCCAGCTTTTAGTAAAAATCATTTTGAAATATCTTCCAGCAGTTTCAGTAGGGGTTCAATACCATTTAAAATAATAATAGAGATTAAATTCATAATCGACCCTCGAGCAAAGCATAGTTCGTAAAACAGCCCCTCGGGCAAAACAGTAACCATAAACACTTCATAACTTGAAAATATCTGTAGAAATAACCAATGTCAAACCAGTGATTAATATTTGAACATCTCATAAACCCCAGTTTAAATAAAAGTTGTGTTTAAAATATTTGTACAGCTTTCCGGCACATTCTCAATATAAAGATGAGTGAAAACAGTTGATAAATAAACATATTTGATAGAAATTCACTTTTAAGATGAGTGAAATGAATAAGTTTATAAACAGGCCTCTCATGCAAAGCATCACTCATGTGCATGTATATATCTATCGCCCCTCGGGCGAGCCTCTCTATCACTCGTGATTCAACTCTTACCAATCAATACTTGCACTCAGCATTTATGATAAATAGGTACCATATAGCAACCGTGCGGTGTGCTGCCCGATCCATACATTGTTGTGGCGTGTAGCCCGATCCATATATATAGTCGAATGCACTCACTGGAGGTGCGCAGAATCCGAAGAGGCTCCTACAGCCCAAGTGCTATATCGATGCGCCGTGCAGCCCGATCCAATATGTCGCTGCGGCTTGCAGCCCAATCCATATAAGTATTGTTGTGGCGTGCAGCCGGATCGACATACATATATATACACATTGTTGTGGCGTGCAACCCGATCCATAGATATATAATCCTCACAACTAGGCCCTCGGCCTGTCTCAGTCATTAATATCACCGTCAAACTCTCAGTCTATCTCAGTCATCAATCGCATGATCAGACCCTCGATCTATCTCAGTAAAACAGGGAAATTAGCCCAAAACAATTTCCACATTCTTAAAAATATAGTGATAAAGCCAGATTTGAGAAATAAACAGGTAAAAACATGACTGGGGATGTGCTTTCAAACAAATAGAGTGAGGAAAGATGGTAAAAGTGTCCCTAATGGTCTCAACAAGTCGGCACCAGGCCCCAAACATAGCATACAATCAAAAATATAATAACATCAAACAATTAACTATCAAATACGCATTAAAATACTCGTTCCGGAGGGAGTAGGTCACAATCCCCAATAGTGCTCTACCCCACGCTCGTCATCTAGCATGCAAGTTACCTCAAAGTAACACAAAGATGTGTAATTCGAGGTTTCAAACCCTCAGGACAGTATTTACAATCATTACTTACCTCTATTAGGTCCGAACTCTAGCCTGTGGTGAATTTTCCTCTCGAATCGCCCTCCGAATGCTTCAAATCAAGCCGAAATCAGTATCAAACCATCAAAATATGTTAAGATACAAAATTCTTAAAATTGGTCAAACCCGACCCCCGGGCCCACATCTCGAGATTTGATAAAAATTTACAAAACTAGAATCCTTATACTCTCACGATTATAACCATATGAAAATTATCCAATTCCGATACCATTTAGTCATTCAAATCAACATTTTATAATTTTGAAAGATTTCAAAATTTTCTTCCCAAATTCCATCCTGAATCACGAATTAAATGATGAATTTAACGATAGATTCATGTACTCTAGATAAATATGAGTTAGAATCACTTACCCCGATGAATTTCTTGAAAAACCTTGAAAAATTGCCAAAATCCAAGATCTCTAGGGCAAAATATCAAATAAATCCCAAAACCTCGTATTTAGAGAGTAACCCCCAAATTTCCACCTCCATGGGCAACACAAAAACGACCGCGGCCATACAAGTTTTCTCTGCAATGACGGGATTTAGTATTTTAGCCATAACATTTGCTACAAATGTCCAAATTCTGATATCCTTACATTTTAGGAAACTAGACACGAAGGGCTACAACTTTCATTTTATCATCTCATAATTCCTAGTAGATCAAAAGATATGAGCTTCAAAAGTAGGACCAGCAGGATGCTGTTCACCGCAGCCGCATACCATTTTTTGCGGTCCGCATAGCACCTTCCGCGGCTGCACGCCATCTTGTACGGTCCGCACAGCACTCACCTTGGGCGCACTTCATTTTGCGCGGACCGCGTGGGTGAGTTCTGGGGCCTGCAACCCTTCTGGACCTGCTATAACTATGATTTTCACATCAAAACATCCCGGAACCTACCCGGAACTCCCGGAATTTCAAACAAATTGTACCAACACATCCCATGACATCGTTCAAACTTGTTCAAAACTTCAGAATGCCCACAACAACATCAAATAACAAATTTAACATAGGATTAACGCATAAGAACTCCAAGAACTCTTAAATTATGATTTCCATCAAAAAGTCTATCAAATCTCATCCAAATTGACATGAAATTTTGCACACACATCCCAAAAAGACACAACAAAGCTACTGTAACTCTCGGAATTTCAATCTAACATTCATATCGAAATCTCACCTATTAGTCGAAAAAATATCGAAATCTCAATTTCGTCAATTCAAGCCTAAAACTTTCCATGGGCTTCCAAAATGCATTCTGATCACGCTTCCACGTCCCAAATCATCTAACGGAGCTAACCAAATCATAAATATTCCAACACGAGCTCATATACAAACAAGTCAAATCTTGGTCAAACCTTTCAAATTTCATTCCGATTACCTTGAAAACCGAAATCCACGATTTACATAAGACATAATATACTACACGGGACAAGTCATGCCTAAGATCTGACGATCAAAGTGAAAAAGTTCAAAACGACCGGTCGGGTCGTTACAAGTACCCCGTGTACAGTACATATGAACAATATTATAATTGTTATGACTCTGTTGTGGTTTATTGCTCTTCATATGTTATTATCACCATTGTACCCTTGCCGGGATGTTTGTTTGTATTATTATTCCCTTACTGGGATGTTTATTTGATTGTATTGTTCCATTGTCGGGATGTTGTTGAAATATCACTGTCCCCTTGCCGGGACATTGCTGAAATATCATTGTCCCCTTGTCGGGATGTTTGTTTTTATAGTATTGTTCCTCCCTGTGAGATTGTTGAAATATCATTGTTCACTTCTCGGTAAGTTGTTTGTTGCTCTTGTTCCCTTTCCAGAATTTCTTGTGGTTATTATTTGCTTGGTACTGGGAGCGGGGGGTACACCTACCACAAAATATAATGAAATGGGAGCAGGTGGTACGCCAACAACAAGATATTATGAAATGGGAGGGGGTGGTACGAATACCACAAGATATAATGAAATAGGAGTGGTACGCCTAACACAAGATACATAAAATGGGAACGAGTGGCACGCCTGCCACGAGATACAGGAAATGGGATCGGGTTGCACGCGTGCAACAAGATGTGAAAAGAAAGTGAATTTCTCTTTGTTTTCCTTATTCTTGTTAGTGGTTAGATTTTGATTCCTTTATAATTCTCTTGATATTATGGTTTTATCTTCTTCTTCTTTTTAAGTTCAATACCCCAAATTTCAACAATTGTTACATTTTTAACTCAATTGATTTCTCAACTGTACTTTCCTTAAACCGTTTGAGGTTGCACTTTACTTAAATAGGAATTTCTACTATGTTTTGATTTATTAATTTCTCTAATTAAAGGTAATGATTCATTTGATATTGTACTTTAATTGAAAAGGGTATCTTCTTTATCTAATGATTTCTAAAAATAACTTCATTTTATGCTTGTTGATTTATTATTTGGGTTGGAAGCTGTACTTTACTTTATGTTAAGTGAATGCAGCGTCACAAGGTGACCTTTACTCGAAAAAGTAATATTCGAAAGATGCTTATTTGAAAGATATTTATTTAAAGGAAATATATTAAAAATTTATTCATTGAAAAGCATATTATCTTAGAGATTATTACTTGAAGGATTTATAAGCGAAAGATTTATATTTGAAGGACTTGATAAAATTGATTGCACTTGTATCTATTGTTTGTTGAGAAACTTTTATGGTATTCTTGTTTCCTGCTATTTATATCACTGGTTGATCATTGTCGCCATCATTTTTATCTTCTTTCTATTATTTTTGTACGCTATATAGCACAGGTTTATTTGGTAGTCTGGTCCTAGCCTCGTCTCTACTTTACTGAGGTTAGGCTAGTCACTTACCAGTACATGGGGTCGGTTGTGCTTATACTACACTCTACACTGTGTGCAGATAGTGATACCACAGTGCTTGGACCACATTGAGGGTACTGTCTTCAGTCCACACATGCGACACGAGGTAGTCCTGCAGACGTTCGCAGGCCTTGGCGTCACCTTCTATGTTTTCCTTTATCATGTTTCCTTTACTCATTTCAGAAACAGTGTATTTTATCTTTCAGACTTTGTATTTAGTATTCGTAGACCGTCTGTGAAGTTGTGATACCAAATTCCGGGTAGAGTTGTATTTAGACTTCTGCAGTTTTGTATTAAGATAAATTGTCAGATTTTGTCTTCAGCTTAATTATTTTTGCTATTTGCATGATATTTACTCATCACTAATAATGGTTTAAAATTGGAAAAGGTTAAGTAATTAGGATAATTTGGTTTGCCTAGCTTCTACTAGTAGGTGCCATCACGACTCTCGAGGGTGTAAAATCTGGGCCGTGACAAGTTGATATCAGTGCTCTAGGTTACATAGGTCTAATAGTTCACAGACAAGCTTAGTAGAGTCTGAGGGATCGGTATGGAGACGTCAGTATATATCCCTCAGCGGCTATAGAGTTAGGAAAAGTTTCACTCATATTCTTCTTTGTCGTGCGATTTTGTGCTCTCATTTCTAAATTGAAACCTCTACGCTTCTCCTTTCACGAATGGCTAAGTCATGTACTTCTTCTGCAGCGGAACATCAGCACAGACTGGTAATATATCAACTACGTCTTCGGAGGCTTTGTGGAGGTTGGATAGGTTTCATAAAGCTCTTCGCTACCATGTTCAGCGGTGTACCTTTTAAGGACGAACGTGATTATCTTGACCGCTGCTATAAAGTATTGTAGATCGTGAGAATAGTCGAAAGCGATGGGGTTGATTTTGCTATGTTTTAGATGACAAGTTGAGGCAGTGGAAAGATTATGTATTTACTAGACCAATTGTGGTTCCGACGGAAGATGCAGACGTATCAAGAGATCACCTAATGAATCATGTAGGGGTTCAATGTACCTTGACATCTGGTTGACTTATTTGAGTTGTGAAGGTCAAATATTGTGGATTATCGAATGTTATGACCTATGGCTTTGTGCTAAGTGAGGGGAGTCCACTATCAACGATCAAATTGCGGGGTCATGTATTATACCAATTTTGGCGTGAGATGTATTTATGTGGTATTGAAAGGTTTTCCAAAACTAGTATATGACCAGGAGCTGAGATTTGAATGGGATGATAATGAGACTTGAGATATTCCCGCGTCCTTAATAATTCTACATTTCAGCATCAGCGGGTAATGGAAACATATTTAGTATACTTGTAGTGCTTAAGTTAATCACAACACTCGCATGGGGCAGTCATCTTTTAATGTACCAGTGGCATGGAATTTTTTTCAATGGTTATTTACGCTATCCGGTACAAACTCAGTATGAGCAGTCGAACTACGGATGGATTATTATAAAAATGGTGATACTAGGAACATCGTGAGAAATTATCCTAGTCTTGGGAGAGACATATTTCGTCAAAGTACTCAGGCTGTGTTCCCCATTGTAGATACTACTCCACTTACATGACTAACTATAGGTAGGGGTCAGGATGTTAAAGGTGAAGGTGAGACTCCTAGAGGTAGAAACCCAATATGTTGATATATTTTCTATGGTATGGCTGAGGTTGCTACACCAGACGATATCGTTATTAGTATGGTCTCAAATTATTATAAAGTCAAAATTTCATTAACTTGATTCAGTTTTGAGTATCGAGGAAAGCTCTCCTATTGTACTCCATTTACGAGTGAGCTTCGTAATTCTTAAATCTACATATGTGAATACCTTTGTTGGGAGATTATGGAGATATCCATGTCTATCATTATGTGTTGGTCACCAAAAATAGTTGTGAGGCTAAAAGTGCCTTTTGTTAATCAATTCGATGAGTTTGATGTAATTTCTAAATAATTGATTTTAGTTGTAAATTATATGCCCTGCCGTTATGAGGGATCATTGTATGTTGTGATTTTGTTTAATCAAAATTATTTGAAGGAATGAGAAAGGAAATGGAAAATTTTAGTTGGCATAATGTTCATAATACTTATGATTCAGAGTTGAGGATGAGATCCTCATATTTGTATATGATATGAAATATTTAAACGGGGCTACAAGTTGCGGTAGATGTTATATAAGGACGAGGTCCTGGTGGTGAAAAATTTATGTGTTTAAATTCTCCTTTTGTGAAATTAAAATTTGTGCTAAAGCACATGTAGGGAGTTATCCCTATTAGGCTTATTTGAAAATTCTTGTATGAATATCTCGGTGCATAATTTGACAAAATTGTATTGTAACTATTGAGTTTCAGCCTACAAGGTGAGAGCCCAACTGGCGTTAAATTGTGACTCGTTAATTCGAGTAAGTAAGTATAAGATCTTCATGCCTTGTTGTTAGTAAACTGGAGGTTTGAAACGAAATTTCGTTACCATGAGGTTAATTGACGATGTTGTAATCAATTATGAATAGCATTAAGACCAGAGATGTGGTTATGGACATACATATAATGCGTTTTATGTCAAGATATCATTGTGATAATGTCGTGCTTGTAATGCAGAGATTACTGTTATTGATATATACTTTGTGGTGCATTGTTGGGTTGTAGACATGTTAGGAGTTGTTTTGGTGCTACTCTAATAGGTGGATAGGCCCTATTCAGGGGAGACTCTGCCGAAATTTCTGAAAATTTGGGAGTTAGAAACAAATTTGGGATATTGATATGTTGAAAGAATGAGATAAGTTACATTATGTGTTGGAGGACATGCTCTACTTCTCATTTGAGGACAAATGACCCTAAGTGGGGGAGAATGTAATACCCCGTATTTTATGGGTGCGTAGGCACGAGTTGCTATAGCCAGTCACGGCTAATATCGTGCGTTGACGTGAAAATCGGACCTTCCTTGAAATGATTGGAGTGTAAGAAATTTGGTCTTCAAGTTTACAAATATGGATAAATTAAATAATCTCAATTGAAATGGTGTTGTCGGACTTATGTCGAATGAGGTAATGTGGGATCAATAGCGAATATTTGTGTAGAAGTAAAAGCATCAATTTGGTAACCTGAGAATAATTCTTAGTACGTTCAAAGACGAACGTTTGTTTTAGAGGTAGAGAATGTGATGACCCAAATTGTTATCTTTAAATTTAATAATCATCTCAGTGTTTCAAGACCTTGAAAAGCGGTATCAATAATTTCTCGACTTGGGTGCGAAGTCCGTATAATGCTTCAAAGGTTTTTATGTCGAATAAATTGTGAACTAGAGCCTTAAAACTCAATTGAGTTAACCGGTCAATTTTTTGAGGAAACGAAGCCGGAAAAAAGTTTTGACTATTCCAGTAGTTCCTTATCTTGAATTGGGGCTTGGTCATATTCCCGAAAGCGAATTTGGAGGTCCATAGATCAAATTTTCGCCATTTAACGGAATCTAGAAATCTAAGGCTAAGGATTTCTTAAGTTTGACTGGAGAGTTGACTTTTTGATCGGGGTCAGAATCCGGTTTTGAAACTTTTCATAGCTTCGTTATGCCATTTATGATTGCTGAGCAAAATTTGAAGTCAATCGGACTTGATTTGATAGGTTTTTGCATCGAATATAGAAATTGGACGTTCTTAGTTTCATTAGGCTTGAATTGCGGTGTGATTCACGGTTTTTGCATTTTTATGCGATTTGAGGTTTTGACTAAGTCCGTATCATGTTTTAGGACTTGTTGGTGTATTTTGTTGAAGTCCCGAGGGCCTCGGGTGGATTTCGAAAGGTTAACGGATATAAAAGGCTGCTGAAAGTTTCAAGATTGTTTCTGCATTTTTTGCACGTGTGGAAAATGACCGCACCTGCATGAACAATATCTGTGTACAATTCTCATGTACAGTGCACATGAACAGTATCTGTATACAGTAGCCATGTACGGTACCCATGAACAGTCTGACCATTTTTCCTTTTTTCGAAATTAGAGCTCGGGGAGAGGCAATTTTCAGGACGATTTTCAGAGAAAACAACGGGGTAATTGTTCTTAACTTAATTTTTGTTAGATTACCCGAATCTATTACTAGTTTTGGCATTAAATCTGTGAATTTAGTTGGAAGAGTTTGAAGACCCTCTCGGATAGATTTGAGGATTTGAGGGTCGAAATGTTATTAAAATTTAGTAATTTTTGTATGGTTAGACTCGTGGTTGGATGGGGGTTCATATTCCGTAATTTTTGTCGGGTTCCGAGACGTGGGCCCCACGGGCAATTTTTTAGTGCAATTTCGGATTTTAAATGAAAAATATAGAATTTCATATGGAATTAATTCCTACAATTTTTATTGACTGAATTGAATTATTTATGACAAGATTTGAGAATTTCAGGCACGAATTCGCGAGACAAAGGCTTGTTGGAATTTTGAATTGGTTGCAAAGCGAGGTAAGTGTTTGGCCTAACCTTAGCTTGAGGGATTAGATGTTGTGTCTTGTTTGTTACATGTTAATTGTGCAGTACAATATATAGGCATGGTGACGAGCATCTATACATTGGTGTCAAGGATACCCGTGAGCCTTGTATTATATTTGTTATGACTCCGTTGTGGTTTTTTGCGCTTCATATGTTATTATCACCATTGTTCCCTTACTGGGATGTTTGTTTGATATTATTATTCCCTTGTTGGGATGTTCGTTTGATAGTATTGTTCCCTTGCCGGAATGTTGTTGAAATATCATTGTTCCCTTGCCGGGATGTTTATTTTGATAATATTGTTCCCTTGCTGGGATGTTGTTGAAATACCATTATTCCCTTGCTGGGAAGTTGTTATATTGATCTTGTTCCCTTGTCGGGATTACTTGTGATTATTTTTGGTTTGTAACTGGGAGCGGGTGGAACGCCTACCACAAGATATAATAAAATGGGAGCGGGTGGTATGCCTACCACAAGATATAATGAAATGGGAGCTGGTGGTATGCCTACAACAAGATATAATAAAATGGTATCTGGTGGTACGCCTACCACAAGATATAATAAAATGGGAGCGGGTGGTGCGCCTACCACGAGATACATGAAATGTGAGCGGGTGGCATGTCTACTACGAGATACAGGAAATGGGATCGGGTTGCACGCCTGCAACACGATGTGAGAAGAAAGTGAATTTGCTTTTGTTTTCCTTATTCTTGTTAGTGGTTGGATTTTGATTCCTATATAATTCTCTTGATATTATGGTTTTATCTTCTTTCTTTTTTTATGTTCAATACCCCAAATTTCGACAATTGTTACATTTTTAACTCAATTGATTTCTCAACTAAATTTTTCTTAAAACATTTTAGGTTGTACTTTACTTAAATAGGAATTTCTACTATGTTTTGATTTATTGATTTCTCCTATTAAAGGCAATGATTCATTCGATATTGTACTTTAATTGAAAATGGTATCCTCTTTATCAAATGATTTCTAAAAATAATTTCATTTTTATCTTATTGATTTCCTATTCGGGTTGGAAGTTGTACTTTACTTTATGTTAAGTGAATGAGGCGTCACAAGGTGAACTTTACTCGAAAGAATTATATTCGAAAGATGCTTATTTGAAAGTTATTTATTTAAAGGAAATATATTCGAAATTTATTCATTGAAAAGCATATTATCTTAGAGATTATTACTTGAAGGATTTATAAGCAAAAGATTTATATTTGAATGACTTGATAAATTGATTGCACTTGTATCCATTATTTGTTGCGAAACATTTATGGTGTTCTTGTTACCTGCTATTTATATCACTGTTTGATTATTGTTGCCATCATTGTTATCTGCTTTCTATTATTTTTGTATGCTATATTGCATAGGTTTATTTTGGTAGTCTGGTCCTAGCCTCGTTAGTACTTCGCCGAGGTTAGGCTAGGCATTTACCAGCACATGGGGTCGGTTGTGCTGATACTACATTCATCACTGTGTGCAGATACTGATATCGGAGTTCTTGGACTGTAGTGAGGGTGTTGTCTTCAGCCCACACATGCGACACAAGGTAGTCCTACAGACGTCCGCGGGCCTTAGCGTAACCTCCTATCTTTTTCTTTATCCTGTTTCCTTTACACATTTTAGAAACAATGTATATTTTATCTTTAAGACTTTGTATGTTGTGTTCTTAGACCGTCTGTGAAGCTATGACACAAAATTCTAGGTAGAGTTGTATTTAGAATTCCACAGTTTTGGATTATGATAAGTTGTCAGATTTTGTCTTCTGTTTAATTATTTTCTCTATTTGCTTGATATTTACTCATCACTAATAATGGTTTAAAACAGGAAAAGGTTAAGTAATTACGATACTTTGGCTTGCCTAGCTTCCACCAGTAGGCACCATAACGGCTCTCGAGGGTGTGAAATCTGGGTGTGAAAAGTTGGTATCAAAGCTCTAGTCTCATAGTTCACAGACAAGCTTAGTAGAGTTTGAGGAATCGGTAAGGAGACGTCTGTATTTATCCCCCAGAGGCTACAAAGTTAGGAAACGTTTCACTCACATTCTTCTCTGTCGTGCGATTTTATGATCTCGTTGCTAAATTGAAACCTCTACGCTTGTCCTTTCACGAATGGCTAAGTCACGTACTTCTTCAGCCGAACATCAGCGCGGACCGGTGATAGATCAACTACGTCTTGGGAGGCTTTGCGGAGGTTGGATAGGTTTCACCAAGCTCTTCGCTACCACTTTCAGCGGTGCATCGTTTAAATACCCACATGATTATCTTGACCGCTACTATGAAGTATTGTAGAACGTGAGATAGTCGGAAGTTATGGGGTTGATTTTGTTGTGTTTTAGATGACAAGTAGAGGTAGTGAAAAGATTATGTATTTACTAGACCAGTTGTGGTTCCGACGGAAGATGCAGACGTATCATGAGATCACCTAATGAATCATGTAGGGGTTCAATGTACCTTGTCGTCTGGTTGATTTTTTTTAGTTGGAAGGTTAAATATTGTGGATTATTGGATGTTGTGACCTATGGCTTCGTGCCAAGTGAGGGGAGTTCACTATCAACGACCAAATTGCGAGGTCATGTGTTATACCAATTTTGTCCTGAGTTGTATTTATGTGGTATTGAAAAGTTCCCAAAACTAGTATATGATCAGGAGCTGAGATTTGAATGGGATGATGATGAGACTTGAGATATTCCCGCGTCCTTAATAATTTTACATTTCAGAATCAGCGGGGTAATGGAAACATATTCAGTATACTCGTAGTGCTTAAGTTAATCACAACACTCACGTGGTGCAGTGATCTTTAATGTACCAGTGGCATAGAATTTCTTGCAATGGTTATTTGAGTTATCCGGTATAGACTCAGTATGAGTAGTCGAACTGCGCATGGGTTGTTATGAAAATGGTGATACTAGAAACTTCATGATAATGGTTTAAAACTAGAAAAGGTTAAGTAATCAGGATAATTTGGCTTGCCTAGCTTCCACCAGTAGGCACCATCACGACTCTCGAGGGTGTGAAATCTTGGTCGTGATAGAGCTACATTGCAACCATGGAGCAAAACAAAGGAGTAGATGATGAATACATGCCACATTTTTTAAAAGTGAGATTATAAGTTTCATAGATTTGCATTTGGTGTATATGAAGATCAAGTAATCTTACTTTGAACTTTTCTGTTATTTGTTTCACCTTTGCTGCCAAAACTGCCAGGACCTGTCGGAAAAACAATGCGTCTGTGTGACGACTCGACACGTCGTCTCATGAGTTACCGCTCTATTTTCCCCATTTCTGATTTTATATGCTTCGTTACCTGTGTCTTACGTGGTCGAGTTGAATTGGGTTGCGTTGGAGCGGAATTTGGTAGGAAATGAGACACTTAGTCTCTTCTAAGAAGGCTTAAGTTGGAAAAAGTCAACCAGACATTGACTTATGTGTTAGAGGGCTCAGATGTGAATTCCGATGGTTTGGTTAGCTTCAGGGGATGATTTGTGACTTAGGAGTGTGATCGGAAGTGGTTTTGGATGTCTGGTGCAGAATTAGGCTTGAATTGGCGAAGTTAGTATTTTGGCGAATTCCTGTTGATGGGTGAGATTTTGATCTGAGGGCCGGAATGGATTCCGAGAGTTTCTGTAACTTTGTTATGTGATTTGGGATGTGTGTGTAAAATTTCAGGTCATTCAGAGGTGATTTGGTTGGGTTTTTGATCAAATGCGTGTTTCGGAAGTTTTATAAGAACTTCGGCTTGAATTCGATGTGAATTGATGGTTTTGGTGTTGTTTGAGGTGTTTCAATGATTGGAACAAGTTTGGATGATGTTTTAGGATGTGTTGGTTCATTTGGTTGAGGTCTCGGGGGCCTCGGGGTTATTTCAAATGGCTAACGGGAAGTTTGGAACTTGGAAAAAATAGCAGAAAATGCAGCAGCAGGTGAAGGCAATATTTGGCCTTCGCGATCGCGGGTTTCCCCTCACGTTCGCGTAGAAGAGTTTGGGTGGCCCAGAGTTTTGTACTTTTCATTCGCGTTTTGGTCTCACATTCGCGGAAGGTTAGTTTGGTTGTGCTCCGCATTCGCATTTCAGGTGTCGCGTTCGCATAGTGATTTTGGCGCGTCAAGGTTCAAGAGCTAATGCTCTTCGCATTTGCGGGAGTGGGGCAGCATTCGTGTAGGCGTAGAGGTCCAAGGCATTGCATTCGCGGGTGCACAGACACGTTCGCGAAGGGTTATTTTGAGAGGCCGGAATTTTGTACTTCGCGATCGCGAGCCTGGGCCGCGATCACATAGAAGGAAATCTTAGCTGGGAAGAAGGTTTTTTTAAACATTTCATCCTCGAGTCTAAGTCATTTTTCCACCATTGTTGAGTATTTTGAGACCTCTTTAGGAGAAATTGAAGAGGGATTAGAAGAGGATTGATTGGAGGTAAGCTTTATGAACCAAAAATGTGACTATAATGTGAAATTAACCTAGGAATTCATGGAAATTTAGCTAAAATTGTAAAAACTACGGCTTGAGATTTTGAGATTTTAAATTGGGATTTGAAGGACCATTTGAGGTCGGATTTGAGAGTTTTTGATATGTATTGACTCGTGGCAATATAAGAAACCCGTTGATGTGAAAATTTTTGAGTTTCGAGAAATGGGCCCGGGGCTCGGGTTTTGCTAATTTCGGGATTTTGACATTTTTTTATTGTTTTCAATTGGGTTTTGTTCCCTTAGCATATTGTGATGTATTTATTCTGGTTTTGGTTAGATTCGACGCGCGAGGAGGCTGATTTGAGAGGCAAGGGCATAGCGAGCTAGAGCTTTGGCCGGTTTGAGGTAATTAATGAATGTAAATAATGTCTTCAGGGTTTGAAACCCCGGATTTGCACATTGTAGTGCTATATTGAGGTGAGACACATGCTTGATGATGAGCGCGAGGTCGTTTACAATTAGGGATTTTGACTTGGTCCATCCCGAGTGATGTTTTTACCACGTATTTGATTGAAGCTTATTTGATATCATCATTATTTGGATTAATTGTCATATTTGGGGTTCGTGCCAACTATTTGAACCTTTCGGGTAGTTTTTATCACTATATCCTCACTGTATGGATTCACTACTTGAACTGAGTCATACCGTTTTCTACTATTTTATAACTCCACCATCTTTACTCAATTTTTGAAACTAAAAGATATATTAAATGATGTTTTGGGTTGAGAACTACTATTTTATTATAGCCCGATGGGCTTATGTGATTTCTGGACTGAGTGTGGGATCAAGCTGGGCGCCGCAGCAGTATTATATCGATATTGATATGAGGCTGAGGGCCTAGTTGATGCCACGAGATGTCTTTATATTGCGCTTGGGCCGTAAGGGCCCCTTCCCGGAGTCTGCACACCCCTAGTGAGCACCGTCGATAATAAATAAATGGATCGAGCTGCACGACGCAGCGGGTACTAGAGAGTACCGTTCTATGTGTTTGTTTTCCCTTATATATATGTCCCTTAACTGTTTATTTGCTGTAACATTTCCACATTTTGATTTCACTGGTGTATTGATTTCATTCTACTTTGTTTAAACTGCCGTATTATAGATTACAATATGTTTATCCATGATTACTTATTCTTATTTATGTTTATTACTTACTGGGTCAGAGTACTCACATTACTCGCTATACCTTGCGTGTAGATCCAGGTGCATCTGAGACTGTTGAGGATTTCCAGTTGGCAGCGCATATCTGGGAGCATCGAGGTAGCTGCATGGCATCTACAGTCCTGATCTCTCCCTTTATCTTACTGTTTTCTTTCGTACCTCTCTAGAATGATATGTAATAGGTTGATACTCATGTATTAGAGCCCCAAACTTCTGACACCGGATATATTGGGCTATGTAGTTGGATTTTTGTTCGAAATCCGCATGTTTTAACTCTTATTTCAGACTTCTAGTATTTTAATTTGGCAATTTATCTGTGTTAGCTAAAAATGAATTGAATGTGAGATGGGTTTAAGTTGTTAATTAGTTAGCCTTGCCTAGCAGTGTGTTGGGAGCCATCACGATAGGGGTTGGGGTCTTTACAATGTGGTATCAGAGCCTAGGTTACTTGGTCTCGCGAGTCATTAGCCGGTTTAGTAGAGTCTCGCGGACCGGTATAGAGACATCTGTATTTATCATCGAGAGGCTGGAAAACCTTTAGGAAAAACTTCATTTTCTTGAAATTCTTGTCGTGCAATTTTGTTGATCCTAAACTAAACTTATGTTATTCTATCCCCTCGCAGATGGCGAGGACTCGTGCTACCGGACGAGGTGGACGACCACCAGTACCACCCACTGAAGCTGCCAAACACCGTGGACGCGGTCATTGCAGAGGCAAAGCAGTAAAGGCAGCACCTGTTAATCCACCAGCTACCCTAGCTCATGATCAAGCTCCAGCTGTAGATACTTCAGCATCACTTGTTCAGGCACCAACTGTGCCAATCGTAATTCCGGGTCTTCATGAGGCCTTGGCACAGATCTTATCGATTTGCACTGGCTTGGCAGCCACTACCGTAGCAACTACTTTATAAGCCGGAGGAGGCAATCAGACCCCCTTTGATCGCACACCTGAGCAGGTAAAGCAGGGATTGCAGATGACGGGAGCACCTCTAGCTCAGCCGGTTGCACCAGTTCAGGACTTTATAGTTCCATCTATACTAGACGATAAGCAACGTCATCTCGAGAGGTTTGATAGGCTCCAACCTCCGACATTCAGTGGTGCTGAGGGCGAGGATGCCCAGGGTTTTCTTGACAAGTATCAGTGTATGCTCCGTAGAACAGGATTCTTGAGTTGAGTGGTGTAGCATTTGCCACCTTTCAGTTCTCGGGGGCTGCTTTTACTTGGTGGGAGGATTTAGAGAGGCGTAGGCCTATCGGTGCGGCATCCCTTTATTGGTAGCAGTTCTCCACTCTTTTTATGGAGAAGTATGTACCGCAGTCCATAAGAGAGGAGCTGCGTAGACAGTTTGAGTGGTTGACGAAGGGGGATATGACCGTGAACCAGTATGAGATGAGGTTCTTGGAGTTGGCCCGTCATTCTATTTGGATGATTCCAACAGATCATGAATGGATCAAAAGATTTGTGGATGTCCTTAACTACCATCTCTATATTTTAATGACTAGAGAGAGAGTATTGGGTGCTACGTTTGGGTAAGTGGTTGATATCGCTCGTTATATTGAGACGGTTCACCGTAGAGAGCAAGAGAAGAGGGAGGCCAAGAAGCGTAGAGGTTCTGGAAGTTTCTATGGTGCTCCGTATAGGGGCCAGTTCCGGCTTGGTAGAGGTCGTTCATTCAGGACTGCTCAGTTGTCCCCTCTCAGGCAAAACATCACTCATATGCATGTAAATATTTATTGCCCCTCGGGCTAGCCTCTCTGTCAATCATGACTTAACTCTTACCAATCAGTACTTACACTAAATATTCACGCTCAATAGGTACCATATAGTAACCATTGCGGCATGCAGCCCGATCCATATATCTCTCACAATAATCGAAAATCAAAATAACCGTTGCGGCGTGTTGCCCGATCCGTACATCGCTGTGGCATACAACCCGATCCATATAAATAGTCGACTGTGCTCACTAGGGGTGTGCAGACTCCGGAGGGGCTCCTACAGCCCAAGTGCTATATCGCTGCGGCGTGCATCCCGATCCATATAAGTATCGTTGCGGTATGCGGCCCGATCCTTATATATATATTGCTGCAGCGTGCAACCCGATCCATATATATATATATATATATATATATTCCTCACAACTAGGACTTCGGCCTCTCTCAGTCGTTAACCTCACCATCAGACTCATATTCCATCTCAACCATCCATCTCATAATCAGACCCTCGGTCTATATTGGTCATCATCTCACGATCACTCGGACCATCAGTAAAATAGGGAACTCAGCCCAAAATAGTTTCAACATTTTTTAGAATATAGTGATAAAGCCTGATTTGAGTAATAAATAGGTAAAACATGATTGAGGATATGTTTTCAAACAATTAGAGTGAGGAAAAATAGTAAAAATGCCCCATAAGGGTCTCAACAAGTCGGCACAAGGCCCCAAACATGGCATACAACCCAAAATATAACAATATCCAACAATTAGCTATCAAATATGCATTAAAGTAATCATTAGGGATGGACTAAGTCACAATCCCCAGTGGTGCTCTACCCCGCGCTCGTCATCTACCGTGTAAATCACCTCAACATAGCACAACGATGTGTATTCCGGGGTTTCTAATCCTCAGGACAGTATTTACAATCATTACTTACCTCGAACCGGCTAAATCTCTAGCTCGCTACACCTTTGCACCTCAAATCTGCCTCCACACGCATCGTATCTATCCAAAATCAGTACGTATATGTCACAATATGCTAAGGAAACAACACCCAATCAAAAACAATCAAAAAATATCAAAATTCGCAAAATTGGTGAAACCCGAGCACCAGGATGTAAGGCCCCGTGAAATCCCTACTCAAAAACCCGGATCCCGTGGTGCCAAGTTAGGATCGTGTGTCAGAATCTAGTAAAGTGATAGCCTACGCCTCTAGGCAGTTTAAGAATCATGAGAAGAACTATCCAACGCATGACTTAGAGCTAGCAGCTGTGGTGTTTGCACTAAAGATTTGGCGGCACTATTTGTATGCGGTCCATGTGGACATATTTATCGATCATAAGAGCCTTCAATACATCTTCAAGCAGAAAGAGTTGAACCTGAGACAACGAAGGTGGTTAGAGTTGCTCAAAGACTACGATATGGATATTCTTTACCACCCGGGAAAGGCAAATGTTGTGGCAGATGCACTTAGTCGAAAATCTATGGGAATTTTGGATCATTTGGGGGCCTACCAGAGGCCGTTAGCTAGGGAAGTTCACCGACTAACTAATTTGGGAGTTCGTCTGGCAGACTCCGATGAAGGAGGGGTAATTATACAAAATATGGCTGAATCATCGCTTGTGGTAGAGGTGAAAGAAAAGCAATTCAGTGATCCATTGTTAGCACAACTAAAAGAAGGGATTCACAATCATAAGACCTCAGCTTTCTCTTTGGGCATGAATGATGGTACCTTACGGTACCAACACCGCCTATGCGTTCCTGATATCGACAGTCTTCGGGAAAGGGTCATGGTAGAAGCTCACACGTCCAGGTATTCCGTGCACCCAGGTTCTACAAAAATGTATCATGATCTAAAGGTAATTTATTGGTGGAACAACATGAAGAAGGATGTGCCAGAATTTGTGGCAAAGTGTCCAAATTGTCAACAGGTAAAAGCTGAACATCAAAGGCCCAGTGGGTTGACACAATGCATAGATATTCCAATGTGGAAGTGGGAGATGATTAACATGGACTTTGTGGAAGGATTTCCACGCACTTCGTGCAAATTCTACTCAATTTGGGTAATCGTGGATCGACTCACAAAATCAGCACACTTCTTGCCAGTCAAATCTACCGACACGGCGGAGCAATATGCTCAGTTGTATATCAAAGATATAGTCAGGTTACATGGTACTCCAGTCTCAATAATTTCAGACCGAGGAGCTCAATTCACAGCTAACTTTTGGAAGAAGTTTTAGCAGGGTCTGGGTACGCAAGTGAACCTTAGCACAACTTTTCATCCAGAGATCGATAGGCAAGCAGAAGGGACTATTCAGATGCTTGAGGATATGTTGCGTGCTTGTACTATTGACTTCAAGGGAAGTTGGGATGACCATTTTCCACTCATAGAATTTGATTACAACACCAACTTTCACGCTAATATTGAAATGGCACCGTTCGAAGCATTGTACGGTAGAAGATATAGGTCTCTCATCGGATAGTTCGAGGTTGGAGAAGCGAAATTGATAGGGCCGGACCTCGTGCACCAGGCCATGGAGAAAGTCAAGCTGATTAAAGAAAGTTTGAAAACTACTCAAAGTTGCCAAAAATCCTACTCGGATGTGCGGCGCAGAGATTTGGAGTTTAAAGAAGATGATTGGGTATTCTTGAAAGTTTTCCCTATGAAGGGTATCATGCGATTCGGAAAAAAATGAAAGTTAACCCAAGGTACACCGGGCCATACAAAATTATTTAGAAAGTTGGTCAAGTGGCATACAAGCTCGAGCTGCCGCCCGAGATGTCGTTGGTACACCCGGTTTTCCATGTGTCTATGTTAAGGAAAGTGGTAGGGAATCCGTCCTCCATTGTGCCCGTAGAGGCTATTGAAGTAAATGAAGGGCTATCATATGAAGAGGTCCCAGTTGCCATTCTTGATAGGCAAGTTCGAAAACTAATGAATAAGGAGATTGCATCCGTAAAAGTATTATGGCGGAACCAGCACGTTGAGGAAGCTACTTGGGAAGCCGAGGACGAAATGAAAAAGAAGTATCCACACTTGTTTGGATAATCATCTAATAAGTTCTATGTGTTCAGCTCCTTCGAAATCATATGTGTTGGCTAGAATTGTGTAATAACCACACTTGTTTGAATGATCATGTAATAACCATCCCCTTTTTGGTAATATGGTTGCCTATATGGCCATTGTTGATATTGTTCCAGTTATACTATGCTTTGCAAATATATTTATGGTGTTATGGTGTGTTTCTGGGGCTTTCTGACAGGTGGATAAGGCCTAAATACAAAGGGAACTCTGGCGAAATTTCCGAAAATTTAGGGAATTAGCTAAATTGGAAGACTGTCAACCAGTTTCAGGTTCTAAAGAGAGAAAGATTGCACTAACACTGTTAATAAGTGAACCTTGATCCTCATTCGAGGACGAATGATCTTAAGTGGGGGAGGATGTAAGGCCCCGTGAAATCCCGACTCAAAAACCCGGATCCCGTAGTGCCAAGTTAGGATCGTGTGTTAGAAATTAGTAACGACGCGGACCTTTTTGGATTGAATGATGTATTAAAAAGTCAAGAATAATTTTCCAGAAAAATGCAAGAATGCGGTCCAGAATGCGGTTACATAATTGAAATGCGGACCGCATACCTTCCGCAGAGTGAGGCAGAATGTTGGATGAAATTGATGTCAGAAATGTGGTCGAAATGCGATCACATAATTAAAATGCGGACCGCATAGCTGCCGCAGAGTGAGGCAGAATGTTGGATGAAATTGAAGTAGTAAATGCGGTCGAAATGTGGTCGCATAATAAAAAATGCAAATCGCATAAGTCGTCGCATATTTTCCCTTGAATTTGCGAAGGGCAGTTCTGCGGTGCACTCTGCGGCCGCAGAACAAGAATGCAGACTGCATTATTACTGCAGACCGAGTCAGAATGTTTAGTTTTTGGGGGAGCATTCTGCGGTCCATTATGCGGACCGCATGTTAATTCTACGGTCGCAGATGCGACCACATAGTTGACTCGGGGCTCCAATTTTCTAATTTTTTTAACCCGACTTCTCTACCGATATAACCGGTGTTATAGCTCATTTTGAGCATTCTTCTGGGTAATTTTAGAGTGAGAGAGAGGGATTTTAGAGAGGTAAAGTCTCCTCATCAAATTTCTTCACAAGCTATTACTAAACCCTTGAGGATAATCAGTTGAAGGCACCTAAATCCTCTTCCCAAAAAGGTAAGACTTCTTCACCTCAATTCTTACTTCTACACTCAGCTATAAGGGTGTTGTGGTAAGGGAATTCATGGGGGTAAGAGTTGATTTCCTTGCATGCATATCAAAACATCGGATATTGAGAGTTGGTGAACTTAAAAAGGAAGCAATTGGTGGTATAACATGATAGAAATTCCTGTCAAAAAGGGGCCTAAGATACAATACACCTTAAGTGTTTGATGATATGCTCGAGCCAAGCTAGAGCTTCAGTTTCGTTTCTAATTTTCAATTTTTAATTCGAAATTTCTTGCTCAATAGATTGAAGCTCTAGGAGTTCTGGAATTTTTTTTAAAGAATAAGGAAAGGCTTTGTTGAGGTATGTATGGCTAAAACACCCTTCTATTAGAAATCGAGCTCCGTTGGTGCTTACGGATGTGTGGTAAGAGTTGAATTGGCTAGTGTATTGATTGTTATTGTGAAATTAAGTGATTTACATATATCTATACATATTTGTGAAGGATGTTCCTCAATGTGAACAACGTGCCAATCTTGATAATTAGATGATGATGAAAAGTATAATTATTTGTTGAAATACTTGGGCTATAAGCCAACAATGAATCAGAGGATTATTCATGCTAGCTACGTGCTTACTTACCTGTGACTTCAACTTGAAATATCCTTGATATACGTGTCTATGATCACAACTTATAAACTAATATTGAAAAGGGGCAATGATGTGATGATGGTGGCCATGAGTGCCCAGAAATTGTTATGATGTGTATGGAATAAGGATTTGAAGGTGTCGACATATGAGAATCGAGTAATGCCTCCAATGAGGTGACCTAGCCAATCGTGTCGTGATCGGACACCATGCCGCACGCATGGTGGAAATGTGCTGTTGTTGAATCCCGTATAAGGGAAATGAAATATTGATTGAAAGTAATGCCTCCAATGAGGTGACCTAGCTGGTCGGGTCGTGACCGGACTCCACTCAAGATGGCGGTGGTGATGAGAACAGTGGTGAACATGTGACAGAATTGCCTTAATAGGTGTTGTGGAAATTGTATGAAGAATTATATGATTTGTTTCTTGGTTTGCCGTATTAATTGCTTGTATCTATTTGATAGTTCTTTCATATAAAATGGTGTTTAGTTATACATACCAGTACAATTCAAATGTACTGATGCCCCTTTTGCCGGGGACGCTACATTCGTGTCATGATTGTAGGTGGCCCCATAAAGGACAGTGCAGACCGAGTATAGCAGAGCATTCATCTGCTCGAAGTCACGATGAGCCCCTTATTCTTCCATGGGGCTGCAGGGTGTATCTTTTCCTATTACAGTTTTCTTTCATTTTGAGGTATAGCTGGGGCCTTGTTACCGGTATAGTCATGCTTATGTGTTGTATCTTTAGAGTCTCCAAAGACAGTAGTATGGGTTGTGTACGGGTTTTGGGGAGTCCCCTTTGTATATATGTTGTAATTCTAACTTGCGATCTCCTTAAGCCGTGACTCTAATAGAATCCATAAAGCTAACTTATGAATGGTAAAATATCACGATATGAAAGGAACTAGTAATGTGATATACCCCACGTATTATCGTTCAAATTAACCAAAGGTATGAGTTCTGCATTCATAATGAGTTGGGGTAGGAAGCGTTCGATAAGGATTGCTCAGTCAGGTTCTCTTGATTGAGCGCCGGTCGCGCCTCCCGAGGTTGGGATGTGACACGGGCCCACTTCTCGAAACTCAAAAATTTTTACATCATTAGATTCGTTATCTTGCCACGAGTTCATACATATCAAAATCACAAGAATCGGAGTTCAATTGATCCCTCAAATCCATAATTTGCCCTAACCTCCATTTTTAGTCCATGCTTTTTTTCTTAATTTCCAGCCTTAATTCATGTAACAACACCATAGGATTGTGTTATAGGTTTGAAAACCCTTACCTCAACGAAGTCCCTTGATTTTCCCTCTTCAAAATCGCCCAAAAAGCTCCAAGGTTGAAGGCAAAAATGGTGAAATAACACAAGGTTGTGAAATGAAACATCAAATAAGGTCTGCCCAAACCTTTCCGCTTTTGCGTCCTAAAATCCGCTTCTGCAGTTCAACCATCCGCTTTTGCGGAAATTCAATAAAGGTCCAAAACTGCTTCTAATGTCAAATTATCGCATCTGTGACTCTACAGATGCGGTCCCCAACTCCGCATATGCGATACCCGATGAAGCCTCACAAGACTGCTTTTGCGACCTTCCCTTCCGCATCTGCGACACCGCACCTGCGATCCCCAAACCGCAGGTGCAAAAATACCTGAAACATCAGAAATATGCAGCAACATAACTCCAAACTCTTCTAGTTAGCCATCCGAAACCACCCTGAGGCCCCCGGGACCTCAACCAAAAACACCAACGCAACAAAAAACATCAATCAAACTTGTTCCAATCATCAAAATGCCTCAAACAACACCAAAACCATCAAATTACATCGAATTCAAGCTTAAGTTATTCTAAAACTTCCAAAACACGCAATTGATAAAAAATCCAACCAAATACCTCCGAATGACCTGAAATTTCGCACACACATCCCAAATCACACAACATAGTTACAGCAACTCTCAGAATTCCATTCCGACCCTAGGATCACAATCACACCTATCGACCAAAAATCGCCAAAATACTAACTTCGCCAATTCAAGCCTAATTCTACAGCGGACCTCCAAAACTAATTCCGATCATGCTCCCAAATCTTAAATCACCCAACAAAGCTAACCAAATGCTAAAAATTCCGATCCGAGCTCATATAAAATAAAGTCAACTCTTGGTCAAACCTTTTAAATTCCAGGCTTTCTACTAAGACTGTTCCTTCAAATTCATTCAGATTTTCCTGAAAGCCAAAGACAATGATCCACATCAGTGATAATATATTACACGAGCGAGTCATTCCCAAGAACTGGCAATCAAAGTAAGGCTAGGACCAGACAACCAAATAAATATGTGCAGTTCAAATATATATACGTATATAAACAAAAAGGAAATACAGGAAAATAACCTGTCAATATGGGAAGGAAAACATGTTGTAGGGAGGTGACAGTTTCAAATAGAATTACTTAGTAAAGGAAGGGAACAACAAGGTCATAACATCAACATGTATCAAAAGAAATCAACAATTTGCACGTCATCACCCTTCGTGCTTTCACTCTCTTCCTCACCCAAGCAATATAAAATAAAACTATGCAGGTTCGTCCTCACCAAATCAATTGTATCATAATCATGTACACGACATCATCCTTAATGCTTTTAATCTCTCTCATCATAATGTAATCAATAGATATTAGTACAGAATGATACATCATACGGCACGACATTACCCTTTGTACTTTACACTTTTTCCTCACAATATCAAACAATACACGACATCACGCTTCGTGCTTTATCACTCTTCCTCACCCAAGAAACAGTCACAAACAAGGGTTAAGGAAGTAACCAGAATAATAGTAGAGATCCCAATAAGGCACAACAATTAAACAATAATAATCCCGACAAGGAAGATATAAACAATTCAACAAATATCTCGGTAAGGGAATAATTCAACAATTCTTTCTCTTTCTTTCATTTATTACTTAGCAATTCATTTTATAATCTGAGCCAACGCTCCTCAAATATGAAATATCCCAATTTCTTTCACATGCTCTTCACAACATATAGAAATCATCATTTAAACATGGATGATATAACAAAAAATCCGAATATTCGCAATATAAAGACTCACGGTCATGCTAGATACCAACATATAGATACTCATCACCATGCCTATACGCCGTACTCGACAAATAACAATTAGCAAATAAGACTCAACTCCTATTCCCTCAAGCTAAGGTTAGACCAAACACTTACCTCGAAGTTCTATGGCCAACTCAATCCTTAAGCACCACTTTTCCTTTCCAATTTGGCTCCAATTCAATTGTATCTATAGAAAATTGATTTAATATCATCAATAAATACTAAACAATCCAATTCAAATGCCTAAATATATTTTATAAACATTCTTCCAAAAATTCTAAAAATTAATCCCGGGCCCACTTGGTCAAAACACGAGGTTCGAACCAAATTCCGATCACCCATTCACTTACGAGCCCGAATGTATAATTTTCTTTCAAATCCGAACCCAAAACGAGGTCTAATTCAAGATATATTAAAAGCACTAACCCTACCCAATTCTCTAATTTTCTACCAACTTTCACATGTTTTAGGATTAGGAATTCAAATGATGTTGATGGAAAATGAAGAAAATGAGTTAAGCAACACTTACTCACGAAGCTTTGGTGAAGAAATGCTCCAAAAATCGTCCAAGAGCTTGACGAGGGGGGGTTTGTGAAAAATGGGAAATTTTCCCGTAAGTGTTCTATTTTGGGACTTTTAAAGGACTGGACGAAATTGCCCTTCGCGTTCGCTGTGAGCACGTGATTTTTGTCCTAAGTGAATTATTCCCAAAAATTCAAATACAATGATTTTCTTTCATTATTTTACAAGTTGTGAATTTTGCGTTATTTTCTGTTAATTGTTTGCATTTTATTTGTGCATTTGAATTCATATGAAAATATAAAAAAATATTCTTGACATTTGCATTTGGGATATAATTTCATATTTTAGGATTAATTAGTGGTTAAGTTGTTTTTAGATCAAAATATGAAGAAAATAACAAAAATAGTCTACTTTTGCATTTTTAACTGTTAATTGTTGAATTTGTCACGAAATAGATTTTAAACAATCTTAGGAATTAACTAGCTTAACTTTGAAAATATATTAGGTCTTTATTTTAATTTTTTGCATTTTTATAAAGTTAGAAAAATATATAAAATACAAAATTAAAATAAATAAAAGAAATAAAAAGGAGAAAAACAAAAGAAAACAAGTTAAAACAAGGTGGTCGCAATAAAATGCTCAAATTAGGCCGAAGGTGTCTCAGCCCAAACGCCCCCCCTCCAATCTGCTCCAGATCCAGCCCAAATACCCCAAAATCCGGCCTGTATTTTACTATTGAAATGATGTCGTTTGGGCGTCAATCAATCCAAGTCGTTCATCCGCCCTTATCCAACGTTCCTGGTTCGATCTTGATTTAACATGAAATTTCCCGAATCTCTCCATTTAACCCCAGACCAGACCCCTTTTCTCATACCCCCTATAACGCCACCGTCCCCACCACGCCTCCGCCACTCCTCCGCCTTACGCCGCCGCCGAAAATCGCCTACGGTGGCGGCGGTTGTCCAAATTGTCCCAAATTTTTGCCGTATCTTCTCCTTGCTCCCCTATCCCCAAATCCAAACTCTTTTTCCTAAAAATCCTAACCAAACACCCCATATCTTACAAACCCTAGGCGCCACCACCACCGTGCACGGTGGCGCCACCCCTCCAAAACACCCCAAATTTACACCCCCGAGCCACCTCATTCTCCCTTCTCCAAATCCATGGTTAGTTTTCCCCAAACCTTAACCAGTCACCTCGAATCTTGGATCAAAGATTCCGGCAAAATCCCACCTTCGTCAAATCCGACCAAATCACACCCAAGCCTTCCTAGGCCTCCTCGTTTTGAAGTTTCAAGCCGGAATCCATCAAATCCAAGTGCAAGACCGGTAATCTTGAGTCTAGGGTTTGACGAACGTTGGTCGAAATCAGTGAGTTTATACTTCTTGTTTAATTAAATTTGTTTAGTTTTGTTTGAGGGTCTGTTTAGCGATTTTTAGTTAAGTTCTAGTTTTATTTTTAATTGATTTGTCTGCTGATCTTTGTTTTTTTTAACCTTTCATTCATTAGTTAGTTAACCTGATTTGTTTTTATATTTTTAATTAGTTTAATCCATGACCAGTGTGCTTAAGTGTTTCAATGTGATTGTTTGAGGTTTAATATGGGTTTGAAATAAGTTTAGTATAATTTGATTGATCATAGGATTATTAGAATATTACTGCTTCCCTAGGGCATTTTACCTTGTTCTGTATTGGTTATTTACTGTTCCTTGAACAATGCATAACAATTAGATTTATATCAAGTTCAACATAAGATTTTTTATTTGATTTTAGGACTTATTTGGATATAGCTGAACAACTTAGCCTAGGATTAACTATAGTTAAATTTTAACTAAGGTAAAGGGGTTTGGGTAGGCTAGTTCAGTAGTATCAGGGGTATTCAAGGGCATTTTGGGCATTTAAAATGGTTTAATTTGTTAGAATAGTAAATTTTAGAATAAGCTAAGGGTTATTGGGGTAGTTCAAGGGCATGGAATCTTTCAAATAACAGAAATGGAAGCCCTAGAACATTCTAGACGAGTGTCAAATAAGAATTTTTATAACTTAGGGGTGTAACTTGGGTAATAAGCCAAGAAGTAAGGGATTAATGACCAATTTCTGAAATAAAAAGGGGAGGGGGGGACGAAAATAGGGAATAAGTTCAAGAACTTTCTGCCCTTATTCTTGCCTATATAAGGTAGCCATTAGTGCCTTAAGTCACAAGTTTACCGCTCCAAAATTCCCCCAAAAAGTGTTCTCTAGTTTTAAGATCTGATTTTGAAATTCAACATTCGAAAAACCAAAAAAAAACAATAGAAAACCTCGAGAAAACCAAAATGAAATACTGTTCCATTGAAACCTTTGGTGAATTTCAACTTTTGGGCTATTGATTTACATTTTCTAGTTCAGTTTCTATTTGCCGTGGTTCCAGAGATCTGCTATTTGATTTCGAGTAATTTTGGAGTTCAATCAGTTTGTTTTTTGGTCATTACTGAGTGCTGCATTTTTGTGATGTGTTACTGGGTGTTGTGAAGATTATTTTGGTTCAAATCACTCCAATTGTTGTCGTTTTTGACTGGCTGGATTCCAATAGTAGTTATTGCTGCTGACTCCTTCTTCTTCTTCTTCTTATATTCCAAATATCCCAGTACATATTCTCGAATTTGATGTGATGTAGTTTTGAAGTGGAAATGAAATAGACTGCTCATTCATTTGTTCCTAGAAGCCATGCCTGTCTAGACCATGATGTTGTAGTAGTAGTTAGTTATATGTTAGATTCATGGTTTAGTTCTGACTTGAATGTAATTAATTGGACTGTTTTGGGACTGTTTAAACATGTGGTAACCTAATTGTAGTTTCAATATAGTTAATACTTGTTTTAACTCAGCATTTCTTCTGTTAAAATAAGAAATCAGAAACAATCGAGATTTGCAGTTGCTTGTGAAATTAGTGTGTCCATTAAATTCAAGCTAAACATGTGTCTCAAACAATTTTTGTACTGCAGTAGTTACTATCAGCAAGTTCGCTATTAATGTCAACTCTTTCGTCTTGTTGAATTCACTGATTCAACGTAGGTACTAATAGTTTTAGGATAGTGGTTAATATCAGTAATTTGCTTGAGTTGAACAGGCACCATCAGTTCACTAATTTGAACCAACTAGCTATTTGACAGTTAGATATGGACAAAGTATGAATTTAAGTTCTTAACTTGTAATCAATATCCTGTTCATTTGATTAAGTGTACATTGTTTTACCTTATTGCTAATTGTTAAACACACTCAGAAGAGTTTGGAGTAATTTTGGTGGGCAAATGTTTATGCAAAATATGGGCCTTCCTAGCTTCAGGGATTCGATCCCTCGATCTCTCCTGTGCGGTCTGATCTGCCTTTTCCGGTTTGGGTTGGCCTTAGGTCCAATACCTGTGTTTACTGGGTATTTTGTACGGCGTGCACGTATCATGTAGCTTGGGCTCTTTAGGCTCAAGCTTTTGACTGACTTGCCCTTTGCACGCCTGGTTTATGGTCTTTCCATATGGGCTACGTTTAAGCCTAAAATGGCTAAAACCTGAAATCATTTCAGCTCATGGACCCAAATGTAATAACTATTATAATATTAATTAATTAGGTTTTTTTTGTTTTATTATTAGAGAAAAATTAAATAGAAAATCGTAGTTACTTTAGGTTAGCCTTTTAAATAATAAATGAGACGACGCTCTGTAAGGTCCCGTAAATAATTTTTGGTCTCAAAACTTGAGGCCTTGTCCTATACCAACTCGTAATGGTTTTAACTACCCTCTCGTCATTGTTATTGATTTTCTAGGGATACGAGGGCTTGTCTCTTGGGTTTCAAAAGTAATGATTTTCCTTAAAGTTCGAGATTCAATTGCCATGATTGCAAACCAAAGTGTATACCTTTTTCCAAAGTCCTAAATGGGCCGAATTGGTTGGGTTACGCGACTTTCTTCTCACTCGACTTGTAGAACAATTGACTATATCAGTTCCATATGAGGATAGTTTTGCTACCCTTGGAATTATACCTCCATGGGAGGATAGGAGTGTCATTTGTTTTTCTCCCTTGAGCATCATGTTAACTATTAGAATGCCTCTAACCAGTGCATGATTTCTTCCCATCATCTAGATGTCCGAGCTATGTGATTTTACTTGAGAAAATGATGAGATGAGATGCCCTCAGATTTTTGAACATATCGTGAGCATATAGAATTGAGGGACAAGTTTGGTAGCACCTTTAGTTCCCTCGTATGTGATCAATTCTCAGGAAGGAGTTAAGCTGAAATATGATAATCTCATAAGCGTTCAACTTCCCTTCATCCTCACGGGCTTGTGGCATAGATTCCATGTGTCAAGTAATGTTAAGATTGTCATTCAACAGCATGTATTTTGAAATCCGTATCACATTCAAGGTGCTAGAGTATTCTTATTCTTGATAAACAGATTTTTCCCTACAACTCTAGAAAATGAGTGGTTCAAGTGCTTGAGTATTCCTCCTTAGTGGTTCCTATTGCCAATGTATGAGTTACCCCTATGACTTATTTGTCTAATAATTGATGTCCTTTTAATAATTAGCCACGTCAGTATTGTTAAAAGTAATCTTCTGCGTCTCTTGGCATATAACCTCATGAAATGCTCTGCTCAGCATATTAATGGATTCCTGAATAACTCCAGCCTGATATTGAACTCTGGTGTTCCTCACTGTATTTGATCCATTGGGTATTGTAAATTGAGACGAGCCAAAGATGGAGCCTCACAGTGCGATCATATGTATATTGGATAGGTAATATTTATGGTCAATTTATGATAACACATCTTAGGGTAATCGTTGAAGATCATTGAGGGTTTAGTGGGAATGTTCGCCTAGAGCCCTAGAGTTTGGAGGGTGAGCAGACTATTTTTAATGTTTTCCCTTGAAAATGTATGTGAGTTGATAATAAAGGTAGCATAAGTTTATCCCACAATAGGCCGTACTAGAAGTATGAAGTGTTCCCATGGCTGTTGCCATATATTGTGTGAATTCACATGTTTATATCTGGGAAAGTAAGTGGGGATCAATTGTGTATCATTTTGGTGGAAATTATCAAAGGTGAAGATAGTGATAGTTAGCTTATGTGAAATATCTAATTGTTACCCTCGTTATCTAAGTTTAGGGGTCAAAATTGTTCATGTGAAGGTATGCTAGCGAAGTCTGTAGATATAAGAGGCCATTGAAGGCCAAGAATATTGTGGAGATAAAATGTTTTCTCTTGATTGCATAGCAGCTAGTTTTGATTTGAAAGGTACCTTTTAAGTGTTATGATTTGAAATTGTGCGGTCCGTGCCTAGGTAACATCATGATAAAGTAGTATTTGCAATGCCGAGGTCCTTTTCATCGATGAGGAAGCCACTTGGAAAGCAAAAGATCATCTGTTTGAACATGTCTAGTAGCGATCATGCGAATTTTTACCTCTAAGCAAACTGATGTTGTGTTCCATTTGGTGCAACGGCACTCCATATCTCCCCTAAATGCTTTACTATTGGAATTCTTCAAGTTGTTCCGAAAATTGTATGTGTTGTGATTATTTGAGTCATGTGCATACCCTTTATGGTAAATGAAATATTTGTAAGAACTCTGGTAATTAGAGAATGATTAATGGTGGTATAGGTTGATAATGATTAATTTATGTGAGTATAGTGAATCATAGAGGTTAAAGTATATGGGATTCATTATAGTAATCAAACTATGTGCAAGAACATGTCAAGTGACTGATTATGTGCAAGCGTTGAGGAAATGAATCGTATACCAGTTGTAGGGATGATAGGAGTTGTGTAATGGTTCTTGGAAATGTGTTTCGGGGGCTCTCTGACAGGTAGATATGTCCATAATACAAAGGAGACTCTGGCAAAAAAAAATTTCTAAAAGTATGGGAGTTAGTGAAAATTTTGAGAGTCTGCATATCATGTTTTTCAAACCAACTGATTTTCAAAAATACTCATTCGAGGACGAATGATCTTAAGTGGGGGAGAATGTAAGGCCCCATGAAATCCCTACTCAAAAACTCGGATCCTGTGGTGTCAAGATAGGATCGTGTGTTAGAAATTAGTAAATATGCCGCGGCGCAGACCTTTTTGGATTGAATAATGCATTAAAAAGTCAAGAATAAGTTTCCATAAAAATGCAAGAAATGCGGTCCAAAATGCGGTCGCATAATTGAAATGCGGACCGCATATCTGCTGCAGAGTGAGGCAGAATGTTGGTTATAATCGAATTCAGAAATACGGTCGAAATGCGATCGTATAATAGAAATGCGGACCGCATAGTTGTCGCATATTTTCCTTTGACTTGTGCGAGGGTCAGTTCTGCGGTGCACTTTGCGACCGCAGAACATGAATGCGGACCATATTATTACCGCAGATCGAGTCAGAATGTTTAGTTTTTGGGGAGCATTCTGCGGTCCATTATGCGGACCGCATGTTTACTCTGCGATCGCAAATGCGACCGCATAGTTGACTCGGGGCTCCAATTTTTTAATTTTTTACCCGACTTCCATATCGATATAACCGGTGTTGTAGCTCATTTTGAACATTCTTCTGAGCATTCCTAGAGAGAGGAAGAGGGTTCTTAGAGAGGGAATGTCTCCCATCAATTTATTTCATAACATTGGGCTAAATCATTGAAGAAAATCAAGTGAAGGTTCCTGAATCATCATCCCAAGACGTAAGGCTCCATCACCTCAGCTCATATTTGTATACTTAGCCATATGGGGTCATTAGGGAAGTGATTCATGGGTATGAGAGTGAATCTCTTGATGCATGCCACCATAGAGAATTAGAAAGTAGTAAAATTAAAAAGGAGGCAATTGGGGGTACAAAATGATAGAAATTCCCCATAAAAAGGTGGCCTAAGGTCATAGTGCACCTTTAGTGTTTGATGATATGTTCGAACCAAGCTAGAACTTAAGTTTCGTCTCTAATTCTCAATTTGATTTAAAATTATTGCTCCATAGATCGAAGCGCTAAGAGTTCCGGAAATGTGTAAAAGGGTAAGGAAAAGCTTTATTGAGGTATGTATGGCTAAAATCCCCTTTTATTAGAAATCGAGCTCCGTTGGTGATTACAAACGTGTGGTTAGAGTTGAATTGGCTAGTGTATTGATTGTCATTGCAAAATTAATTGATTTACATATATATATGCATATTTGTGAAGGATGTGCCTCAATGTGAATAACGTGTCAATCTTGATAATTAGAGAATGATGAAAAGTACAGTTATGTGTTGAATTACTTGGGCTATAAGCTGAGATTGACACAAAGAACTGCTCATGTTAGCTATGTGCTTACATGCCTGTGATTTGCCACTTGAATTATCCTTGAAATGTGTGTCTATGATTACAACTTGTAAAGTGAATATTGAAAAGGTGGCCATGAGTGATGACGGTGGCCATGAGTGCCCCAGGAATTGTTATGATATGTGTGGACAAGGATTTGAAGGTGTTGACTGATGAGAGTTGAGTAATGCCTCCAATGAGATGACCTAGCCGATCGGGTCGTGATCGGACACCATGCCGCACACATGGTGGTAATGTGCTGATATTGGATTCCGGATAAGGGAAATGAAATATTGATTGAGAGTAATGCCTCCAATGAGGTGACCTAGATAGTCGGGTCATGATCGAACTCCGCTTGAGATGGCGGTGGTAATTGAGAACAGTGGTGAACACGTGACAGAAATGCCCAAATTTATGTTGTGGAAATTGTTTGAAAGAATATATAAATTGCTTCTTTGATTTGCAGATATTATTTGCTTGTATCTGTTTGATAGTTCTTTCTAGTAAAATGGTGTTTAGTTATACATACCAGTACAATTCAAATGTACTGACGTACCTTTTGCCGGGGGCGCTACATTCGTGTTATGATTGTAGGTGGTTCTGTAGCAGGCACTCCAGTCCACCGGCAGTAGCACCTCCTCCATTTTCCATTAGCTATATTGGTGAGCCCCTTCTCCTCGGGGCCCTGCATGGCTTATGCTGCTGTTCTTCCTAGAGTCTTATTTTTTTGTATTTGTATAAGGTTTACCCGGAGCCTTGTTGTCGACATTTCTGTATTATTCTCCAGTTATATGTTGAGGCTCCATAGACAGGTTGTGGGTAGCATCAGGTATTGAAAATTAAAATAGAAATATTGATGTACATAAGTCTATAACTTGTAATACCCTTAAAGTGGCGAAATGATGTTGCTAATGAAGCTGAAATGGAAATCATTAATTATATGTTGATAGAATTTGATTAACAAAGTCCATCCGGGTTGGGTAGTATGCATGAAACCTGCCAGGCTTGCTTAGTTGAGTTTACTCGGTTGAGCGCCGGTCGCGCTCCTCGGATTTTGGGGCGTGACAAACTTGGTATCAGAGCCTAAGGTTTTAAAGTGTCCTAGGATGAATCGGAGTCGTGTCTAGTAGAGTCCTTCTTATCGGTTTGAAGTCGACCACATCTATAAGTTGGAGGCTATTCGGACATTTAGGAATTTCACCCTTCTTTGACACTCCAATCGTGCAATAGAGCTCAAGTTAGGGAGCTAATTCTCTCTCTAAGTCTTATTCTCAACTTTTGGTTACCTTGATGCCATAATCCGCGAATTTGAGGCATATAAGGAGGGATTGATCCCACCATTGAGTCCGAGCGGATTTCCCAAGGTCTTGTTAGGAGAATGTATTGAGATATGGATAGATTGGCAAAATATATCGCTAAGAAGGGAGTGTCCTTGTCCTTCTTGATATATGTGCACCATCAGACCAAATGGCATATCAGCATGTAACCTACGTACGTTAGAGATGTGGAGTCGAGGGGTATCGATTAAGCTTTTTCCCTACCAACCTAATGTTGTTAAGAGAGTCAAATTAGAATTTCTATTCATTGTATATGTACATCCATACTGAGGAGTTATCATAAACGTGGTCTTAACAAGGTGTTGAATAACAAAACATTTAGTGTATCGACTCTTTGAATGGGACGTATTATTTACAAAGCCTCCCAATCACAGTTTTATTATTCGCAACCTCCTATGGAATTGAGCTCTATAAGTATGTTTATGAATGGAGTCATAACGCTATTGATACTTCCCACTCAATTTTCCTAAATTCTCACCAAGGGATTATATCCGATGAATTTCTTCCAGAATCTTTTTATTCAATTGGACAAAATCTATTCGCTTGAGCCTATACATTTAAAGTTCTCCTATGTAGTGTCAAGCTCCATGCAAAGTATCCCAACGTTGTGACCCTTTTCGAGTCACTGTTTTACTCAGTTGTGTATATGGATTAAGTGGTTTGAATAGTGAATCTACTCTCTTGCGAATATCATCCTGGAAGCTCCTCACTGCTTAGTAACATAAGGGTATACCTTAACACCTATCACAAGAGTGCATGTAAATCGAAATGGTCCCCGTGTGCATAAAGTCTCTCTGAAAATTGATGTCCTCACAACCACTTCATAAGAAGATCATGTGTTGCCATAACTTTAGCGTCCACTTGGGACATCCCGCAGTAAGTAACTCACCTCGTCCTGGTATTGTGGTTGCTCGTGGCATGGTCGTATATTGCAGTTGAGAGCTAATATAGCAGAAGCATGTTCAACTTGTAACAAATGGTTATCTCCCCGTTACACTTCCATAACGTGTGTTGATTGTGTTCTTTAGTTAGTGAATTCATTGTGCTAGATTTCCTACACTTGTTCGATAACCATGAGAGAACATATCCTTCTATGAGTAATAGTAACACTTTCTATCTTGTAAGAACCCTTGCTAGTCTCTCCGTCAAGACCAAGCATACCTTTGGGGATTATTATAGCAGAACGCCAGTTTCTCATGTTTTTCTGTCTTTCATTAGCATCTGCGTAGTTCCCAAGTTGAAATATATGAAGAACTCATTAAGGGCATCAGCAAACCCTCCATGATCATTCTATTCTATCTCATTGGGTTCCCATATCACTTCAAGTTCATCAAGGGTTGATAGCATGTCGCAATTGCTAAGATCGAATGATCTCCTCTCGATAATAGATTATCTAAACATGTGCTAGTCCAACGATCTGCTTATCAGTCTAACTCTCGCCTATAGCTTTTGGGTTGACTAGCGATAAATACACCTATTAACACATTCACATGTAAACGCCTTTCTCTCGGTCATGTCTTACAACATCTCCCAATATGGCTCGTAATAGATGGTTGTATAAAGGTGTGTTGTAGAGCTTCATTATGAAGTAAAGTCACTAAATATAATTGGATTTTTGAATTCTGGAGCTATACATCATATGACTACCTAGAGAGAGACCTTCTTTCAAAAATGTAGCTTCTTACAATATCTTTATATTACCACCATTCCTAGTGGTTACAATGTAAAGGTTACTTCTATAAGGCTCTTTTCCTTTCTTTTCAGTTGTCTTGCATCGAATGTTGTGTACCTGTAATCTTCGATACAATATTATCTCGATGCCTCAACTAGCTATCCAGCGATATGATCTGATTTAATTAACCTAACTTTTATGTACTCTACAAGTGCCCTGGGAGTGGGTAAATTTCCCCTTTTCTACAGACTTTTATTGTCTTCAACTCTATTTACGCTTGTCGATTCCAAGTGGTGCTCTTAGTTGTGATGCCTTACCATCCATTTTTCATCTGATAACTCTCATTTTATGTTTCATGGCTTCTAAAGAGAAAGTCCTATAGCATCTAGAGTGGGGACATATTCCTTTGTTAAGAATCAATAACCTATATTGGTACTCCTTGTAGATGCTCTTCTAACGATCATTTATCTACTTTGCTTGTCCCTGTGACTAGATGACCAAGGTCACTTACTCCTTATAAATGCATTACGATGGCTCATTCTTTTAAACTTATCCATGGGGGCACTTTGAGGCCTTGTCCTATACCAACTCGTAATGGTTTTAACTACCCTCTCGTCATTGTTATTGATTTTCTAGGGCTACGAAGGCTTGCCTCTAGTGTTTCAAAAGTAATGATTTTCCTTAAAGTTCGAGATTCAATTGCCATGATTTCAAACCAAAGTATATACCTTTTTCCAAAGTCTTAAATGGGCCGAATTTGTTGGGTTACGCGACTTTCTTCTCACTCGACTTCTAGAATAATTGACTATATCAGTTCCATATGAGGATAGTTTTGCTACCCTTGGCATTATACCTCCCTGGGAGGACAGGAGTGTCATTTGTTTCTCTCCCTGGAGCATCATGTTAACCATTAGAATACCTATAACCAGTGCATGATTTCTTCCCATCATCTAGATGTCCGAGCTATGTGATTTTACTTGAGAAAATGATGAGATTAGATGCCCTCAGATTTTTGAACATATCGTTGGCATATCGAATTGAAGGACAAGTTTGGTAGAACCTTTATTTCCCGCGTATGTGATCAATTCTTAGGAAGGGGTTAAGCTGAAATATGATAATCTCATAAGCGTTCAACATCCCTTCATTCTCACAGGCTTGTGGCATAGATTCCGCATGTCAAGTAATGTTAAGAGTGTAATTCAACAGCATGTATTTTGAAACCCGTATCACATTCAAGGTGCTAGAGTATTCTTATTCTTGATAATCGGATTTTTCCCTACACTCTAGAAAATGAGTGGTTCACGTGCTCGAGTATTCCTCCTTAGTGGTTCCTATTGCCAATGTATGAGTTACCCCTATGACTTTTATGTCTAATAATTGATGTCCTCGTAATAATTAACCACGTCAATATTGTTAAAAGTAACCTTCTGTGTCTCTTGGCATATAACCTCATGAAATGCTCCGCTCAGGTAATTTTTATATTGGAGCCTCACAGTGCGATCATATGTATATTGGATAGGTAATTTTTATGGTTAATTTATGATAACACGTCCTAGGGTAATCGTTGAAGGTCATTAAGGGTTTAGTGGGAATGTTTGCCTAGAGCCCTAGAGTTTGGAGGGTGAGCAGACTATTTTCAGTGTTTTCCCCTGAAAATGTATGTGAGTTGATAATAAAGGTAGCATAAGTTTATCCCACAATAGGCCGCACTAGAAGTATAAAGTGTTCCCATGGCTGTTGCCGTATATTCTGTGAATTCACATATCTATATCTAGGAAAGTAAGTGTGGATCAATTGTGTATCATTTTTGTGGAAATTATCAAAGGTGAAGATAGTGATAGTTAGCTTATGCAAAATATCTAATTGTTATCCTCGTTATCTAAGTTTAGGGGTCGAAATTGTTCATGTGAAGGTATGATGGCGAAGTCTGTAGATATAAGAGGCCATTGAAGGCCGAGAGTATTGTGGAGATAAAATGTTTTCTCTTGATTACATAGCAGCTAGTTTTGATTTGAAAGATACCTTCTAAGTGTTTTGATTTGAAATTGTGCGGTCCGTGCCCAGGTATCATCATGATAAAGTAGTATTCGCAATGCCGAGGTCCTTTTCATCGATGAGGAAGCCACTTGGAAAGAAAAAGATGAAATAAATATCCCCATCTGTTTGAACATGTCTAGTAGCGGTCGTGCGAATTTTTACCTCTAAGCAAACTGATGTTGTGTTCCATTTGGTTAAAGGGCACCCCATATCTCCCCTAAATGCTTTACTATTGGAATTCTTCAAAGTTGTGCCAAAAATTGTATGTGTTGTGATGATTTGAGTCATGTGCATACCCTTTCTGGCAAATGAAAGATTTGTAAGAACTCTGGTAATAAGAGAATGATTAATGATGGTATAGGTTGATAATGATTAATTTATGTGAGTATAGTGAATCGAAGAGGTTAAAGTATATGGGATTCATTATAGTAATCAAACTATGTGCAAGAACGTGTCAAGTGATTGATTATGTGCAAGCGTTGAGGAAATGAATCGTATACCAGTAGTAGGGAAGATAGGAGTTGTGTAATAGTTCATGGAAATGTGTTTCGGGGGCTCTCTGACAGGTAGATATGTCCATAATACAAAGGAGACTGGCAAAACTTTTTTTCTAAAAGTATGGGAGTTAGTGGAAATTTTGAGAGTCTGCATATCATGTTTTTCAAACCAACTGATTTTCAAAAATCCTCATTCGAGGACGAATGATCTTAAGTGGGGGAGAATGTAAGGCCCCGTGAAATCCCTACTCAAAAACCCGGATCCCATGGTGTCAAGTTAAGATCGGGTGTTAGAAATTAGTAAATACGCCACGACGCGGACCTTTTTGGATTAAATAATGCATTAAAAAGTCAAGAATAAGTTTCTACAAAAATGCAAGAAATACGGTCCAAAATGCGGTTGCATAATTGAAATGCGGACCGCATATTTGCCGCAAAGTGAGGCAGAATGTTGGTTATAATTGAAGTCATAAATGCGGTCGAAATGCGGTCGCATAATAGAAATGCGGACAGCATAGTCGTTGCATATTTTCCTTTGACTTGTGCGAGGCTCAGTTCTGTGGTGCACTTTGCGATCGCTGAACATGAATGCGGACCGCATTATTACTGTAGACCGAGTCAGAATGTTTAGTTTTTGGGGAACATTCTGCGGTCCATTATGCGGACCGCATGTTTACTCTGCGATCGCAAATGCGACCGCATAGTTGACTCGGGGCTCCAATTTTCTAATTTTTAACCCGACTTCTATATCGATATAACCGGTGTTCTAGCTCATTTTGAACATTCTTCTGAGCATTCCTAGAGAGAGGAAGAGGGTTCTTAGAGAGGGAAAGTCTCCCATCAATTTATTTCATAAGATTGGGCTAAATCATTGAAGAAAATCAAGTGAAGGTTCCTGAATATTCATCCCAAGACGTAAGGCTCCATCACCGCAGCTCATATTTGTATACTTAGCCATATGGGGTCATTAGGGAAGTGATTCATGGGTATGAGAGTGAATCTCTTGCATGCATGCCACCATAGAGTATTAGAAAGTAGTAAAATTAAAAAGGAGGCAATTAGGGGTACAAAATGATAGAAATTACTCACAAAAAGGGGGCCCAAGGTCACAGTGCACCTTTAGGGTTTGATGATATGCTCGAACTAAGGTAGAACTTCAGTTTCGTCTCTAATTCTCAATTTGATTCGAAATTATTGCTTCCTAGATCGAGCGCTAAGAGTTCCGGAAATGTGTAAAAAAGTAAGGAAAAGCTATATTGAGGTATGTATGGCTAAAACCCCCTTTTATTAGAAATCAAGCTCTGTTGGTGCTTACACATGTGTGGCAAGAGTTTAATTGGCTAGTGTATTGATTGTCAATGCGAAATTAATTGATTTACATATATCTATGCATATTCGTGAAGGATGTGCCTCAATGTGAATAACGTGCCAATCTTGATAATTAGAGAATGATGAAAAGTACAGTTATGTGTTGAATTACTTGGGCTATAAGCCGACATTGACACAAAGAACTGCTCATGTTAGCTATGTGCTTACTTGCCTGTGATTTGCTACTGAATTATCCTTGAAATGTGTGGCTATGATCACAACTTGTAAATTCAATATTGAAAAGGGAAATGATGTGATGATGGTGGCCATGAGTGCCCCAGGAATTGTTATGATATGTGTAGATAAAGATTTGAAGGTGTTTACTGATGAGAATTGAGTAATGCCTCCAATGAAGTGATCTAGCCGATCGGGTCGTGATCGGACACCATGCCACAAACATGGTGGTAATGTGCTGATATTGGATTTCAGATAAGGGAAATGAAATATTGATTGAGAGTAATGCCTCCAATGAGGTGTCCTAGCCGATCGGGTCGCGATCGGACTCCGCTTGAGATGGTAGTGGTATTTGAGAATAGTGGCGAACACGTGACAGAAATGCCCAAATCTATGTTCTGGAAATTGTTTGAAAGAATATATGAATTGCTTCTTTGATTTGCACATATTATTTGCTTGTATCTATTTGATAGTTCTTTCTAGTAAAATGGTGTTTAGTTATACATACCAGTACAATTCAAATGTACTGACGTCTCTTTTGTGGGGGGGCGCTACATTCGTGTTATGATTGTAGGTGGTTCTATAGCAGGCACTCCAGTCCACCAGCAGTAGCACCTCCTCCATTTTCCATCAGCTATATTGGTGAGCCCCTTCTCCTCGGGTCCCTGCATGGCTTATGCCGCTGTTCTTCCCGGAGTCTTATTTTTTTGTATTTGTATAAGGTATACCCATAGCCATGTTGCCGACATTTCTGTATTATTCTCCAGTTATATGTAGAGGCTCCGTAGACAGGCTGTGGGTAGCGTCGGGTATTGGAAATTAAAATAGAAATATTGATGTACATAAGTTTGAAACTTATAATACCCTTAAAGTGGTGAAATGATGTTGCTAATGAAACTGAAATGGAAATCATTAATTATATGTTGATAGAATTTGATAAACGAAGTCCATCCGGGTTGGGCAGTATGCATGAAACCTGCCAGGCTTGCTCAGTCGGGTTTACTTGGTTGAGCGCCGATCATGCTCCTCGGATTTTGGGGCGTGACAGCTTGGTGACTGATAATAGGAGTTTAAAAAGGGAATTCAACTCCAAGTATGTATGGCTAACCTTGACTTTGTAAAATCGCCTTGTTGGTGTTCAAATGTTTGGTATGTGACATTCACGTGGGTAAATTGTGAAATTCGTGTGATTTGCATGGTTGTGATTATGATATGTGGTATTAGATGAAAAACAAATGACGTAAGGAAATTGTAAGTGATGCAACTGAAATAATTGTGATATTAACATCTATGGCTTATTGTGGGCAAGTATTGTTGTAATGTGAAACACTTGTGAATTGTGGAATAACACGAAAATAGTATTTTACGGAAACACTTGTAAATTATTGCTGCTACTCTTTATGAAGAGTTGTTGTGATCTTTGTGAATTGTTTATTGTTGTTGTGTGATTGTTTGTGAATTGAAACTGTACGGTGGTATCGGGTTGCGTGCCGCAACATGAAGTAATATGGTGTGGGTTGTGGTGATAAGGGTGGCCGAGGTAATCAGGGTGGAAAGTGATCGAAATCACTGTTGAAATGAAAAATATGAGCAAAAATGTGAAATCTATTGATGTGGAAATATGGAAGGGAGACGGGAGAGTTTGTAAAACTTGTTTGGCTTGATTTGCTCTTTCTTTATGGAATTGATTGTTGTTTCTGTTACTGTTAATTACTTGTCTATGGCTTGAGTTAACTTAACGCAAGGTTTGTTATACATACCAGTACAATTTAAGTTTACTGTCATCCCTTTTGTCGGGGGAGCTACATTCGTGTTATGATTGTAGGTGGATCTGCAGCAGGTACTACAGCCCACCGATCGTAGCTCCCTCTCCGCCTTCCGTCGGTTGTTTTGGTGAGCTCCATTCCTCTCGGGGCCCTACGTGGCTCAGGCTGCCTGTTTCTGTAGTTTTATTTTGCTGTAGTGTAAGGTATAGCTAGAGCCTTGTTACCGGCAAGTACTGTATTATTCCGTTTTATCTTTAGAGGCTCCGTAGACAGTGGATGTGGGTTAGAAGCTTATGTATATCCAGGTTTTAATTTTTGGTCAACGAATTGGTAATTTCACTAACTATTATGTAAGTATGTTTTGAAAAGGTGATCTAAATTAATTATATGGCTAGTTCTTGGAATATTGAATGAGGAAAACAAGGGGTAGCTCGTGGGTTAGGAAAGGCACCCAGGTCCGCTTGACTAGGGATACCCGGTCGAGCGCCGGTCATGTCCCTCGAGTTTTGGGGCGTGATAAACTTGGTATTAGAGCCTAAGGTTTTAAAGTGTCCTAGTATGTCTCAGAACCGTGTCTAATAGTGCCCTTCTTATCGATGTGTTGTCGACCACATCTATAAGTAGGGGGCTGCAGGGACATTTTGGAATTTACCCACTTCTTTGTTATTTTATATCGTGCGATGAAGTGAAAAGTGGAAGTATTTATGTCTATCTCGTGCCTTGTTCCAAAAATTTACGAAATGGCACCTAAGAAGAGAGCTAGACTCGACCTTGGGGCCAACGCCACCGCAAGTGTGGCCGTGAATCATGTACCTGATGCTGTGGGTGAGAGTGACTCCCCGACCTTAAATCTGCCCGACCCATCTATTCCAGATCCAAGCATTCCTGTTCCAGCTGCGGAAGAGGGTGCCACCATCCCTCCCACCGGTATCCTGATTCTAATACTATTCCAACTTCTAGTCCCGGGGTTTCTGATGGGGACCTTGGAGGAGCCATCCGTATGTTGACCCAGTTAGTGGCCGCCCAGGCCCAGAGATCTCATGATGCCCCTGCGTCCTCCAGTGGACAGGGAGATTTCGCCAGCTCCAGAGTCTACCAGTTTCTGCGATTGGCCCCTCCAGAATTCTCGGGCACAGACCTAGAGGTTGATCCGCAGGATTTCCTTGATGAGATGTATAAGACCCTTCGAGTGATGAAGGCTACAGAGATAAAGGGGGTAGAGTTGGCTCCATACAGGTTGAGGGGAGTAGCACGTTCGTGGTTCAAGATATGGGAGGATTCCCATGAGGAGGGAAGACCTCCGGCTAGATGGGATGAGTTTGTAGATGCCTTTATGGACCACTTCTTGCCTGCTTGAGACAATGGCAGCCTGTGCCACTGATTTCGAGGTTCTCAAACAGGGGCAGTATGAGTGTTTGGGAGTACCACATGGAGTTTGTGAGGTTGTCCAAGTATGCTCCTCAGTTAGTGTCGACCATGGATGCTCGGGTTCGGCGTTTCGTTCAGGGACTTAGTCCTTTGGTAGTGAATGAGGCTACTACATGATACGCTCAAATTACACTTTAATAATTCGTGTAAGGCGGTCGATGTCAAATATAATAACCCAACAAGGTTGGGGTCGAATCCAACAGGGAATAGGTATGAAAAGGTTACTTAACTTAGTGTGTTGCCTGACTGATATCGTAATTCTGCTCGGTTAACAGTAACAAGTGTGTAGAGTAATGGTATCAAGAGTATGAAAAACAGTTGATTTGGAATGATAACTATTTGAATTGTTGATATGCTAATTAATGAGATTGATTAAACCAAGGTTGTATCCCCTTTAATGAAGTGTAATGCTATCGATGCTAATATGATATATTTCTAATGGTCGATTCTTGATATACAATTGATGTCTAGGGAACTACCCAATATTACCCAATAATTGAGTAGTATTTCCTATTCTAAATTTCCCCAAATGTAAAAGAGTTGCAATTCGTAACCATCAATATATGCCAAATAAAACTCACTTATCCCTAAGCGATTTTATTAAACAAGGTGTAAGGCCTTGAGTCTTTGCTATTTACTTCTACCAAATTCTAACCCACTTTCCCAAGTAAAGCAAGAATTAAATGGCTTGTGGTAATTTTTGCAACCACCAACAATAAATGAAAAATAAGAAGTAAATAGATATCGACCAACCATTATACATATATTCAATGTTAAACACCCATTAACATACCACCCATTTAGGGTCCACAACCTTAGTATTTAGAGTTAGCTACACATACTAAAATACAAAAGACAAAGAGTATTTAATGCAATAAATGCTTACAAAGAAGAGAATCTTCAACCCAAAAGCTTCCAAAAATATAGAATATTTGTGTCTTGGAAAGTAGTGTAAAAAGTAGACAAGATGAGCCCACAAAAGTCTCTTAAAACTATTTATAGAGGGATCAATTTCGAGACAGAGATGGACAAATTTACCCTTCCAGGTCACGTCTGCGACCGCAGACTTGTCGCATAACAGGTCTGCGGTCCGCATTTTGAACAGCTTCTCCGCATTTTGAACAGCTTCATCGCAGTTCCATTCCGCGGTCCGTATTTGAGTTATGCGACCGTAGATTTGCATCGCATCCTGACCCTGAGTTTTCTTCTTGTTCATTCTGCGACACATCTGTGGTCCGCATGTTGATTCTGCGTTTGCAGATTGCGCTGCATTCTTGACATGATTTTTAGCTCCAGACTCTGTAATTTTCTGCGATTTGAGATCAACTCTGCGGTCCGCATGTGTGATCTGCGACCGCAGAATGGTCCGCAGAGTTGCACTTGTGCTATATTATGCTCTTTTCTTCTCTTTTTGCTCACCTTTTCATATCCTTGGTCTTCCCTTCCTCTTGTGCTGTAAGAACAACAAATCTACATAAGTATTAGTTATAATTGCATTCAAACAAGCTAGAATCTAAGCAATTAGTATTGAAATTTTCCAAAATTCTCCGGCACATCAACACCCCCAACTTAAACTCTTGCTTGTCCTCAAGCAAGCAAAACATACTTAGCCTATTTTAAATTTTATTTACAAATAAAAATAGTGGCTCAGGATGGTGTTCATTGCTAGTTCTTCAAGCATGTATTTACAATTGCTTCACCCTTCCAAGATTAAGAGTATGTACAGAGAAACCTAATCAATCATGTGAACTCTGAGCCTCAACATTGTGACTAGATGTTACCCTCAGCCGAGTGCACTTTCATTTGACTCAAAAAGCTCAACTTCAGTTCAAATCCACAGTTCATATACCCTCACCAGAAAGAAAATCCCAGAATCACAATATTTACAAGGACGCAAAAGAGGGAACATGTACAAACACACTCACTCTCAGAAAGAACTTCAAGTGCTACGACATGTCATACCATAGGCTTGCCCTTATTTTAATTCGCCGCTTATTCAAGAATGTTCGGTTGAAGGTCTCATAAGGGATTTTTGGCTTGTAATGTAGGTTCAGTGATGGGTTGGATAAACATTTGGGTACAAGTGACTTCACCCTCTTCGAACACTAATCACATTTTGCCATTCTTTTGCACTCCTTTTTAAACCCCCATATCTTTGTTTTCGTCTAGCCTCTGGTATAGAGCTACCTTACATACCTTTTCATTGTTGTTCAAGACTCCAAATTTTGTAAACATAAGCATTATTATATTTACTTTTCTTTTGCTTTTTCTTCTTTTGCTTTTGATCATAATTTTTTTTTTGGAGCTTGAACAATTTCACAAACTCTTTTGAGGCATGTTGCCCTAAACTCACATACTACCTTAACGATCTTCCACTTTGACCTTACCCCCAGCTTAGGCTTTTAGCCTTATTCTCAATGTTCAAAGAGGGACGGGTTCAAGAGAGGAATTTGCTTTTCAAAACGGGAAAGGTTTGTAATGAGTTGTCCAAAGAAAGGTTAAAAGGCTCAAATTGGGTGCTAGTGGTATCCTTTATGCACGGGTAGACTTGAAAGGCTAAAGAGGTTTTGCACATAATCACAACGAATTCCTAAGATCATTCCTCCAACCAAACATACTACCATTAACGTTGAAAGACTAACCAGGCAAGTTCTAGATGACAGAAGTAAACACAAGAATTATGGACAAACAGAGAACTCACACACACATTGTACATGAACTGCTTCATTCACATTATTTGACACTTCCGAGCAACCATTCTGCAACTCAAAGCTTTTATCACAATCACAAGTATAATTATGGGTTGCCATAAAGTCACAGAGCGAGCCTCAGATTCACAGAATTGATCATGGAGACAAATTCCCTTAAGACAGTCGTCAATCTATCTATCATTGGGAAGAGTCGACAAGAATGACTATAGGAGGGTATGTGCTATATACAGGTATACATGCTCGATACTAGACAACTACACCAAACTGGTCACAATGATTTACACCTAAGATCCTGATTCTACTATTACACCCTTTGAAAAGAACTAGAAAAAGAAAAACCAAGGGGAATTGATTCACAAACTGCTATTAACAAACACAAACTCAACAACAGAAATTTAAAACAACATCATAACATTACTCATATACCAAAATTATACTAATGTTCACAGATGCATGATACGCATAAGTACATGAGTTTCCATCTATATACACAACAAAAATCATACAATGCTACCTGCCCGCACCCAGCTGAAAATGATGCATTGTCCCCAATGCATAGAAGTAAAGAGTAGAGTTTGAGGGGAAGCTCCCTGAGGCACACTAAGTGCTATGGGAGTCGGCAGCTAGCTGAGTGCCAGAGGGATCACCCTCTGATGTGGCTGTGGGAACTGGCACTGGCTCAGTCGGGAGGGTGATCTCCTCTGCTGGTGGCTGCTCTGTGGTAGGGGAAGGAATTGGCTGTGCAGCTGGAACTGGTGCTAGAGGGACACTATCATCGGCTGGCACCTGAGAGCTACTGGATGCACACGATGTAGATGGGGATGCTGTAGGACCTCCTCTGTCGACCAAAGATCTCTGCAGGGCAATCTTCATCTGTGCCCTCTCTACCTCATCAGCAGAAGCATCCTCAATCTCATCGTCCTAAGTAGAAACCTGAGCAATCGCCTTCCCCTTATCATCAACCTGAGGGGCTTCATCACTGGAAAACCCCGAACTCTATTCTTTATCTTCTTCCTCGTCCTCTCCATCACCCTCCAACTTATCCGAACCACCGGTCTCCTCATCAGAAGCTATATCAACAGGACTAGTGGGAGCTGTGGTATGAGAGTCAACGGGAGTGGGAACCGCAGGATCCGATCCGTCATCAAATTTGTGAAATCAAACCCCAAGTCAGGAACTAGGCCCGTACCTTGATCACCTTCCGAGGGAAGGAGGGATGAAAGATCGAATTCCAGGTTTTGCATCTTTTGAAATTCGACCTTCATAGAAGCAACCTCCTTCTTGAGATCAGTCAGGCCACTCACCTCACCAATTTCTCCACCCGCAACTCAATTCCTATTAGCCGTTCCACATATAGTGATTGCTTTTGCTAAATGTCTGTCACGACCGCTTGCATGGGAGTGAGGGCTTGCTTGATCAAATTAGGCAGATTCTTCAGAAGCTGGTCAACTTTTTCATTGGCATATTAGGCCAATATACCAAGCTTCGAGATTGCCGGAGTACAAGTGGGGCCTGAGCAGTGGTAGGCCGAGCAGTAGTAGATGTAGGGGCAGTCTGAGGAGTGGAGGACTCTGCAGCATCGGCCTGAGGAGTGACAGAAGGCTGGGATGAAGGAAGGTCCTCCTGAACTACAAGTACGGGAGGCACCACAGCATCACCAAGACGGTTGATATCAATAATCCCTACCTCCGTACCCATTTTGTCTTTCAGGCTATCCACTAGGACATTAGCAGCTTGGCATAGAGCGGTGATCAATGCTGGGAATGGGAGAGATGTAGCATCTTGCATTGTCCGCTTACCCATTTCTTGAAATATGATGGACCCCACATTAATCTTGATTCCCTGCATCATGCAAGCTACCAGGAGAGCCTTCTCAATGGCAATTTTTGTTTCATTATGTGTAGGGATCAATCTGGATGCGAGGAATGCAAGCTAGTATCGTCCCTCCCATGAGAAACTTTCCTTGTAGATCTTGTTTCCAGGTTGTATCCACGCAGGTGTCCCACTAGCGATGACGGAGGCAATCTAGCTACGCTCACCCCCTTTGTTTGCTAACTTGGCATTATATTCTGCTGTTGATGTGTCGTGTTCCCAGTCTGGGACAAGTATTTTGTTTATGGGTTTGGCACTGCACTTGACGGTAAAGCCCCGAACTTCTACCTTGTCCATGTACATCCTCTTACGCTTATGGTGCTTGATTCTAGATGCCCCGTAGGATGCGTAGAACTCGTGCACCATTGATTCATTGTACTCAGCAGGAGGTTCAGTGAAAGCTAACCATTTCCTCCGCTTGATGTTAGCGAGGATGTGAGGGTACTTCTCCATCAGCCCATTCAAGCTCAATTGTTTTTCAGGTAAAAGCGACCTTCGGAGGAGCCCAGCTTTATACCTCTCCCTAGACCCCTCAACTGCCCAGTGGAGATGGTATTCTGCACCTTCAGCCTGTTGCTTTCTCCGAGCTTCAGCATGTATGTCAACCTTAGGGCGAAGCTCCTCCTCCTCAGGTTGGGAGGGTTGTTGTTGTACATGTTCGACTTTTTGTTTCTTTGCCTGAGGAGGCTTGCTTGCTAGTCGTTTTTGTCGGGGGTCCATATTTGCACAAGGGTAGAATAACACGTCAGGACATTTGGAGAAGAACCAGAGAATTTACAAAGAAAAGTCAACAATGCGGTCAATTCTGCGGTCGCAGAACCATTCTGCGGACTGTAGAATCATCGCATAATTTCATGTCTTAACAAAGTGGTCAATCTACGATGCATAATGCGGTTGCATAGCCACTGTGTGGACTGCAGAATCATCACAGAATGAACATAATAAACTTTAATTTTTTCAGTTCTTCTGTTACAATCTGCGGTAGATATGCGGATCGCAGATCAATTCTGCGACTGCATTCTCCACTGCATTTTCACCATTTTTCTCAGCCACTAAAGAAGTCGATTATGCGGTCAGTTTGCGGACCGCATAACAATTATGCGATCGCAGAGTGACTGCGGAACTTCATCTTCTCCAAGTGACCTAGGGTTAGGTCTGCGACCAAAATGCGGTCCGCATATCAGACATGCGGACCGCTGAACACATCGTTCTCAACAAAAAACCCTAAGCTCCAACAATGGCTACCATATTTTTGCTCAATCCCATTCCCCACATCTTGCTTAGCCCAAAATCAACCACACTTAACAAAATTCAACGCACAAACTAACTTAGACCAAACCTTTGCACACAGGTTATGAATGAAAGAGAGAGAAAGAGTCTCACATACCAGGATCAGTGCAAGAAAATGTTAGTTAGGGAGTGATGTGTGGTGATTGTCCTAGATTGGGTTCGATCCGTCTTCCTTGCCCTTTTGTCTTTTTTTTCTTTCTCTATTTTTTTCGTTTGTTTTGAAGCGAAGTGTATAGGATACGTACCTGGTGGATCTACGGTGTGATCTGCGGTGGACAAAGCATCACATAGCACATTATGCGATCGCATATGTGCTTTGCAGTGTGGTACATGAAGGAAATTAAGAGGCCCAAAATGTGGTAAATTCTGCATTTTCAAAATCAACATGCAGACCGCAGAATGAACATTTTCGTCGCATTCCAACTGCCATTTTTTTGAAATCCTCTGTCATAATCTGCGGTGGATCTACGGACCGCAGATCAATTCTGCGACCGCATTTCTGCTGCATTTTTCACACTATGCTTTTCCTTCACTCTTTCATGCATTTTCACCTAGTGTTGAGATCTTTTGAACTCCCTGCACTCCACAAATATTATAAATATAAACAAAATAAAAAAAAATGCAAAGAGAAAAAGAGTGTTACCACCCATGGGTTGCCTCCCATGAAGCGCTTGATTTAACGTCGCGGCACGACGGGATTGATGTTCTTTCAATTTCACTCAGTGGTCGGGAAAGGACCATCTTTGAGAGCCAGCTGCTCCACCAAATGCTTTTCACCATCAATGCCCAAATAATGCTTGATGCGTTGGCCATTTACTTTGAATGTCCGGGACCCGTCCGTTGATTCTAGTTCCACCGCTCCATATGGGGAGACACTTACCACTTTGAAGGGACCAGACCATTTTGATTTAAGCTTGCCCGGAAAAAATTTGAGCCTTGAGTTAAAGAGAAAGACCAAATCACCCGCCTTGAACTCTCTCTTCAAGATCTTTTTGTCATGGACAAACTTCATCCGCTCTTTGTACACAGCCGCACTTTCATAAGCATGGAACCGGAATTCCTCCAGTTCATTTAGTTGTGTGAACCTCAAGTTTGCATCCTCATCCCATTCCAGATTCAACTTCTTCAATGCCTACATGGCTTTGTGTTCTAACTCAATGGGTAGATGACATGCTTTACCAAAGATGAGCCGGTAAGGAGAAGTACCAATAGGAGTTTTGTAGGCTGTATGGTACGCCCACAATGCATCATCTAGCTTTCTTGACAAGTCGGTCCTATTTGCGTTCACAGTTTTTTCTAGAATATTTTTGATCTCCCAATTAGAAACCTCAACTTGACCACTCGACTGCGGATGATAAGGTGTGGCCACCTTGTGTTTGACACCATACTTTTCCAGTAACCCTGCAAAAGCTTTATTGCAAAAGTGTGATCCGCCATCACTAGGAATGGCTGTAGGAGTGCCAAACCGAGTGAATATGTTCTTCTTCAAAAATGCGGTCACACTCCTCGCCTCATTGTTTGGTAAGGCAACGGCTTCAACCTATTTGGACCGTAGTCCACCCCCACCAAGATATATTTCATCCCATAAGAACTCACAAAGGGACCCATGAAGTAGATCCCCCACACATCAAAGATCTCTATCTCCATCACAAAGTGCATCGGCATTTCATGCCTCTTGGAAATAGAACCTTGTCATTGACATTGATCACAAGCCTTTACCATTTGATTGGCATCATGATAGATGGAAGGCCAATAATAACCACATTTGAGAACCTTAGCCACCGTCAGATTTCCTCCATGATGTCCCCCAACGGGTGAGTCATGGCATGCTTTGAGAATTGGCATGACCTCTTCTTCTGGGATGCACCTTCGGATGATATTGTCGGCACACACACGGAACAAATAGGGATCCTCCCAATAATATTGCCGACAATCTCTCAAGAATTTCTTCTTTTGATAAGACTCCAACCCTTTCGGAATAAGATCGCTCACCAAGTAATTAGCAATGTCGGCATACCATGGAGCAAAAGTGTTGGAGAGTGCCAAAATGTGATCATCCGGGAAAGCATCATTAATTTCAAGCTCTTTCTTTGGTCTCCCTGCTTCCTCAAGTATTGATAAATGATCCGCCATTTGGTTTTGAGTTCCCTTTCGGTCCTTGACTTCAAAGTTAAATTCTTGCAATAATAGAACCCATCGAATTAACCGAGGGTTTGCATCCTTCTTTGCCATGAGGTACCGGAGAGCCACATGATCCGTGAACACCACAACCTTGCTCCCTAATAAATAAGCTTGAAAGTTCTCAAAGGCATAGACAATGGCAAGAAGCTCTTGCGCTGTGACAGTGTAGTTCATTTGTGCCCCATTGAGTGTTTTGCTTGCATAGTAGACAGGATGAAGAACTTTGTTATGATGCTACCCAAGCATTGCTCTAATAGCTACACCACTAGCGTCACACATGAGCTCGAAAGGAAGAGTTCAATCGGGTGCGACAATAATAGGTGTCGCGGTGAGCCTCAACTTTAACTCATCAAATGCCTTGAGGCACTTTTTATCAAACACAAATTTTGCATCCTTTTCCAGAAGCTTGCAAATGGGGTTTGCAATCTTGGAGAAGTCCTTTATGAATCGCCTATAAAATCCGGCATGCCCCAAGAAACTTCGAACACCTTTTACCGAAGTAGGTGGAGGAAGTTTTGATATAATCTCGATCTTCGCCCGGTCAACCTCAATGCCATTCTTCAAAATCTTATGCCCCAACACGATACCTTCATCTACCATGAAGTGACATTTCTCCCAATTTAGCACAAGATTTGTCTCCTCGCATCTCTTAAGAACTTGTCTAAGATTGTTAAGACAATGCTCAAAAGAATCACCCCCAACTGAGAAGTCATCCATGAAAACCTCTAGAAAATCCTCCACCATGTCGGAGAAAATGGACATCATGCATCTTTGAAATGTAGCCGGAGCATTGCACAACCCAAATGGCATCCGGCTAAAGGCAAAGGTTCCATAGGGACAAGTGAACATTTTTTTATTTTGATCCTCCAATGCGATGTTTATTTGGTTGTAGCCGGAATACCCATCAAGGAAGCAATAGAATGACCTCCCCGCTAGCCGATCAAGCACTTGATCAATAAAAGGCATAGGGAAATGGTCTTTGCATGTTGCACTATTGAGCTTTCGATAATCCACGCATACCCTCCAACCGGTCACCGTTCTTGTTGGGATGAGCTCATTTTTGTCATTTTCAATTACGGTTATGCCTCCCTTCTTCGATACACATTGCACCGGATTTACCCAAGAACGGTCGGCAATGGGGTACATAACCCCGGCATCTAACCACTTGATGATTTCCTTTTTCAATACCTCTTGCATTGACGGATTCAATCTTCATTGATGCTCCACACTTGGTTTTGTGTCATTCTCCAATTGTATCTTGTGTTCACAAATACCCGCGGGGATTCCTCGGATATCTGCAATTGTCCACCCAATGGCTTGCCTATGCTCCTTCAAGACTTCCAATAATTTCTCCACCTGCACATCATTCAACAAAGAAGAAACAATTACGGGTAATGTATCATTTGAGCCAAGAAATTTATACCTTAGGTGTGGAGGAAGTGGTTTGAGCTCTAATTGCTGTGGCTCAATAATTGATGGCTTTGCGGGGGGTGTAGCTCGATTCTCCAAGTCAAGAGAAAGTTTTGCCGGAGTATAAGTGTAGGACCCAAAACCCTCCAATGCATTTACCGACTCCATGTACCCCTCCATGTCTTCACCATCAAAATTTACCAATATAGCCGCCAATGCCTCACCAAAGCATTGTTATTCAATTTTCAATTCTACGGCATCTTCCACCTCATCAACAACCTCTATCCCATAAATGCTCTCATACTCATGGGGCAACTTCATACCCTTGCTTGCTTGAAATGTAACCTCTTCATCATTCACCCTAAATTTAATATCGTTCCGCTCCGAATCCATGAGTGCTATTCCCATGGCTAGGAATGGTCTCCCCAAAATGATAGGGATTTCTTTATCAACCGCACAATCCAGAATTACGAAGTCGGCGGGCAAATGGAATTTCCCAACTTTTACAAGCATATCATCAACAATTCCTATCGGTCGCTTAATGGAGCGATCGGCCATTTGTAACCTCATGCTTGTTGTCCTTGGAATACCTAATCCCGCTTTCTTATGAATGGCAAGTGGCATCAAGTTGATGCTAGCCCCATTATCACAAAGGGCTCTTGCAAAATCACGCGCCCCTATAGTACATGGTATGGTAAAAGCTCCCGGATCTTCCTTCTTTTGGACCGGAGTTGTGGCAATAATAGAACTAACCCGGTGAGTCATGTTTACCACCTCATGCTTTGTGGTCTTCTTCTTGGTGATCAAATCTTTCAAATATTTAGCAAACCCCGGAATCTCTGGAAATGCTTCCACAAATGGAATGTTCACCGTTAGTTGCTTAAGGATGTCGTAGAACTTTTGAAGTTTGCTATCATCAATCTTGCGCACAAGACTTTGAGGAAATGGAGGAGGAGGTATAGGAATAGGTGGAAGAGCTTTTGATGTCTCTTTTCCCTCTTCCTTCGCATCGTCCCGGTGTTCTTTTTGCACTGCCGCTTCTTTTGGAATCTTCTCAACCTCAACAACAATTTGCTCTTCAACCTCTACCTTTTTCTCAAGCTTTTCTTCTTCAACCATTTGTTCACCCTCTCCATTTAGCACCTTCCCACTCCTAGTAGTGATCGCCATGATGTGAGAAGTTTGACCACTCCCACTACCTCTTGGATTTGCAACCGTGTCACTAGGGTGAGTACCTTTTTGCTTTGGATTTTGCTCTTTGGAGAGGTCTCTCATTTGCATCTCTAATTTTTGAATGGAGGCGGTATGAGACCCTACAACCTCGGTCAAGTTCCTCATGGAAGTGTCGGATTTTTCTTGATTTTGCAACACCCGCTCGAGCATAGACTCCAACTTAGATTCACTAGAAGACCCTTGGTTCGAATATTGACCCTTTGGAGGAACATAAGGGTTTGAACTCCGGTTGGCAAAATTGTTGTTGTTGTTCCAATTTCCTTGGTTTGGGCCGCCTTGGTCATGCCTCCATTGTTGGTTTCCTTTCCCTTGCGGGTTTTGCCTCCATTGACTTTGTTGCCCTTGACCCTGATATTGTTGTCTTTGATACCCTCTTTGAGGGTTGTTGATATAGTTGGATTCTTCAAACTCTTCGTTGTAGAAGGGTTGCACATCCTCGACGACATTCAATTTCTTTGTTTGATTCTCAGTGAACATTTTTGTCAACACATTCACATTTGTAGCCAATCCTGCAATTATTTGGTTCCTCTCTTGATTCTCCTTGATCAAGTTGGTCAAGGAAGGCGAACCATATGCCACTCCACTGGAGGTGTCCTCGGAATGCCACGCTTGATTGTGTTTTGCCATTTTATCAAGAATTTGTGTCACCCTTGCGAATGTTTTGTCCATGAATGATCCTTCAGCTGCATTCTTCGCTATAGCTTGGTTCATAGGATCCAAACCCATGTAGAATTTTTCCAATAGCATAGAGTCTAGAAAACCATTGTTTGGAGACCTCATCAAATATAATTTGAAACAGTCCCATGCCTCATGCAGCTGCTCCCCCGGTATTTGCTTGAAGAAGAAGATTTTATCCCTCAACTCAGACTGTTTACTCTACGTAAACCACTTGGATAGAAATGCCCGGACAAGTTCGGGCCAATAATGAATAGCGTTAGGTGGTAGATTCTGGAGCCATTTCCTTGCATCCCCAGCAAGAGAGTACTTAAAGCATCTCAATCTCAGGGCATCTTTAGAGACATTATTCTGTTTGTGCATTGCACACATGCCCAAAAAGTTCTTAAGGTGCTGTGTTGGATACTGTGTTGGATCATCATCGGTGGAATTTCTAAAGAACCCCTCTGCTTTGAGCATAAGGATCAACCCATGTTCCACTTTGAACGTTCCAGTACCAACCTCAGGAGGTACAATAGGATTAGTGTCATCAATGTACTCTCCGATGTCTACAAAGGGATTGTCTCCCAGATCTACCTCAACATCATCGCCAGATTCAGACATGTTTTCCTATCAACACCGATCAAAACAAGCAAAGTGTGATAGAATAGAATTAGATACACAGTAAAGCACACACTAATAAGTAATTTCAAAACCGTATTCCCCGGCAACGGCGCCAAAATTTGATACGCTCAAATTACACTTTAATAATTCGTGTAAGGCGGTCAATGTCAAATATAATAACCCAGCAACGTTGGGGTCGAATCCCACAGGGAATAGGTATGAAAAGGTTACTTAACTTAGTGTGTTTCCTGACTGAGATCGTAATTCTACTCGGTTAACAGTAACAAGTGTGTAGAGTAATGGTATCAAGAGTATGAAAAACAGTTGATTTGGAATGATAACTATTTGAATTGTTGATATGCTAATTAATGAGATTGATTAAACCAAGGTTGTGACCCCTTTAATGAAGTGTAATGCTATCGATGCTAATATGATATATTTCTAATGGTCGGTTCTTGATATACAATTGATGTCTAGGGAACTACCCAATATTTCCCAAAAATTGAGTAGTATTTCCTATTCTAAATTACCCCAAATGTAAAAGAGTTGCAATTCGTAACCATCAATATATGCCAAATAAAACCCACTTATCCCTAAGCGATTTTATTAAACAAGGTGTAAGGCCTTGAGTCTTTGCTATTTACTTCTACCAAATTCTAACCCACTTTCCCAAGTAAAGCAAGAATTAAATGGCTTGTGGTAATGTTTGCAACCACCAACAATAAATGAAGAATAAGAAGTAAATATATATCAACCAACCATTATACATATATTCAATGTTAAACACCTATTAACATAACACCCATTTAGGGTCCACAACCTTAGTACTTAGAGTTAGCTACACATAATAAAATACAAAAGACAAAGAGTATTTAATGCCATAATGGCTTACAAAGAAGAGAATCTTCAACCCAAAAGCTTCCAAAAAGATAGAATATTTGTGTCTTGGAAAGTAGTGTAAAAAGTAGACAAGATGAGCGCACAAAAGTCACTTAAAACTATTTATAGAGGGACCAATTTCGGGACAGAGATGGATAAATTTAACCTTCCAGGTCATGTCTGCGACTGAAGGCTTGTCGCATAACAGGTCTGCAGTCCGGATTTTTAACAGCTTCTCCGCGGATCCAAAACCCTAGTGGTCAGGCCTTCATCGCAATTCCATTCTGCGGTTCGCGTTTGAGTTATGCGACCGCAGATTTGCATCACATCCTGACCCTGAGTTTTCTTCTTGTTCATTCTGTGGCACATCTGCGGTCCGCATATTGATTCTGCGATTGCAGATTGCGCCGCATTCATGACATGATTTTTAGCTCCAGACTCTGTAATTTGCTACGATTTGAGATCAGCTCTGCTTTCCGCATGTGTGATCTGCGACCGCAGAATGGTCTGCAGAGTTGCTCTTGTGCAATATTATGCTCTTTTCTTCTCTTTCTGCTCATATTTTTATATCCTTGGTCTTCCCTTCCTCTTGTGCTGTAAGAACAACAAATCTACATAAGTATTAGTTATAATTGCATTAAACAAGCTAGAATCTAAGCAATTAGTATTGAAATGTGCCAAAATTCTCCGGCACCACAGATTTGCATCGCAACCTGACCCTGAGTTTTCTTCTTGTTCATTCTGTGGCACATCTGCAGTCCGCATGTTGATTCTGCGATCGTATATTGCGCCGCATTCTTGACATGATTTTTAGCTCCAGACCCAGTAATTTTCTGTGATTTGAGATCAACTCTGCGGTCCGCATGTGTGATCTACGACCGCAGAATGGTCCACAGAGTTGCACTTGTGCCATATTATGCTCTTTTCTTCTCTTTTTGCTCACCTTTTCATATCCTTGGTCTTCCCTTCCTCTTGTGTTGTAAGAACAACAAATCTACATAAGTATTAGTTATAATTGCATTAAAACAAGCTAGAATCTAAGCAATTAGTATTGAAATGTGCCGAAATTCTCCAGCACCGCAGATTTGCATCGCATCGTGACCCTGATTTTTCTTCTTGTTCATTCTGCGGCACATCTGCGGTCCACATGTTGATTCTGCGATCGCAGATTGTGCCGCATTCTTGACATGATTTTTAGCTCCAGACTCTGTAATTTTCTGCTATTTGAGATCAACTCTGCAGTCTGCATGTGTGATCTGCGACCGCAGAATGGTCCACAGAGTTGCACTTGTGAAATATTATGCTCTTTTGTTCTCTTTTTGCTCACCTTTTCATATCCTTGGTCTTCCTTTCCAATTGTGCTGTGAGAACAACAAACCTACATACGTATTAGTTATAATTGCATTAAAACAAGCTAGAATCTAAGCAATTATTATTGAAATATGCCGAAATTCTCCGTCACATCACTACAGCGGCCTTGCACTCAGATATGACTTATGGAAAGATTGTAGGATTCGCTCAGGCCACAGAGGCTAGGAAGTTGAAGATTCGGGCAGAAAGGGAGAGTAGCAGCACGGCCTGGCAATGGGTCACTCAGGGAGACTAGTTTCGGGGAGAGGGTCATCAGGGCTATCCCGGTCATATGCTCAGTCCTCAGCAGGTGCACCTCCATCCATGCACAGTTATCAGCAGAGCAGTCACTCGAGACCAGGTTCAGACAGTAGGATGTCCCACCAGTCCGGTCGTTCAGAAGTGAGGTCTCAGCAGCAGGGTGGAACTACATGCCCCGAGTGTGGGAGATTTCATACAGAGACTTGCTATTTGGATATCCCGATATGATATAGGTGTGGGTTAAGAGCTCACATCCAGCGGGATTACCGTTTGCCCAGTCAGGGTATGGGTAGGGGATCTGCCCAATCATCCGGTTCTTCAGTTGCTACATCATCAGTGTGTCCTCCAGCTCCAGCAGGGCGTGGTGCAGCTAGGGGTGGAGCTCGTGGTAGGGGTGGACCTAGCCGGTTCTATGCTTTGAGTGGTCGCCAGAGTGCTGAGGCTTCTCCAGATGTTGTTGCAGGTATCTTGTCTACTCACGACATTGATTGTTATGCACTTATTGATCTGGGGTCCTCTTTATCTTATGTCACCCCATTCATTGCTTCAAGTTTTGGGACAGAACCCGAACAACTTCATGAGCCGTTCTCTGTATCGACTCCGGTTGGTGATTCTATTACAGCCTCGCAAGTTTATAGGAATTGTGTTGTCACGATGTGTGGTCCTGTTACCATGGCCGATCTTATTGAGCTTGGAATGGTAGATTTTGATGTAATCATGGGGATGAACTGGCTTTATTCGTGCTTTGCCAAACTTGATTGCCGGATAAGAGTCATGAGACTCGAGTTCCCTAACGAGCCAGTTATTTAGTGGAAAGGAAATGGTGTGGTGCCAAAGGGTAGGTTTATTTCTTACCTTAAGGCTTCGAAGATGATTACGAAGTGGTGTATCTATCATTTGGTCCGAGTGGCGGATACCACTTCAGAAGTGTCTGTCCCCGAGTCAGTGCTAGTTGTGAATGAGTTTTTTGAAGTGTTTTCGGATGAGCTTCCAGGGATTCCTCCAGATAGGGAGATTGATTTAAGGATTGATATATTTCCAGATACTCAGCCAATATCCATTCCACCTTACAGAATGGCGCCAGCAGAGTTAAGAGAGTTAAAGGAGCAGCTCAAGGATTTATTATAGAAGGGGTTCATACGACCGAGTATGTCGCCATAGGGTGCTTCGGTTCTTTTTGTCAGGAATAAGGATAGGTCACTTCGGATGTGAATTGATTATCGGCAACTTAACAAAGTCACCATCAAGAATAAATATCCTTTGCCTCGAATAGATGATTTGTTCGACCAATTGCAAGGTGCAAGGTTCTTCTCCAAAGTTGATATGTTGTCTGGATATCATCAATTGAAGATCAGAGAGCAGGACATTCCTAAGACCGCCTTCAGAACCCGCTATGGTCACTTTGGATTCTTGGTCATGTCTTTTGGGCTAACCAACGCCCCGGCAGCTTTCATGGACCTTATGAATCGGGCTTTCAAGCCATTTTTAGATTCCTTTGTGATTGTTTTCAATGATGACATCCTCGTTTATTCGCAAAGCAGGGAGGATCATGTCATTTACCTCAGAGCAGTATTGCAGACTCTTCGTCAGCACCAATTGTATGCTAAATTTTCAAAATGTGAGTTTTGGTTGAAGTCCATTACCGTTTTGGGTCATGTTGTTTCCAATGAAGGGATTCAGGTAGACCCCCAGAAGATTGCAGCAGTGAAGGATTGGCCTAGACCCACGACCCCGACGGAGATTCGTAGCTTCTTGGGTTTAGCAGGGTATTATCGGAGGTTTGTGGAGGGATTCTCGACCCTCGCCTCCCCATTGACTAAATTGACGCAGAAAGCAGCTAAGTTCCAATGGTCCGACGCATGTGAGAAAAGTTTTCACGAACTGAAGTCAAGGTTGACCTCGGCACCAATATTGGACTTCCCAGAAGGCACAGAAAGATTTGTGGTTTATTGCGATGCCTCAAGGGTTGGTTTGAGATGTGTGTTGATGCAACATGGGAAGGTTATAGCGTATGCTTCGAGGCAGCTCAAGAATCACGAGAAGAATTATCCGACGCATGATTTGGAGCTTGCGGCAGTTGTGTTTGCTTTGAAAATATGGAGGCATTATCTTTATGGGGTCCACGTGGATGTGTTCTCAGACCACAAGAGTCTCCAGTATTTGTTCAAGTAGAAGGAACTGAATTCAAGGCAGCGACGGTGGTTAGAATTGCTCAAGGATTATGATATGAACATTTTGTACCATCCAGGAAAGGCAAACGTGGTGGCCGACGCTCTCAGTCGGAAATCTATGGGCTGTTTTTCTCATTTAGGAGTGGATCACAAGCCCTTGGACCGGGAGATTTATCAACTGGCCAGTTCAGAAGTTTGCTTATCGACATCAGACGAGGGGAATGTTGTGGTGCATAATAGAGCAGAATCGTCTCTCGTAGCGGAGGTCAAGGAAAAGCAGTTTATGGATCCAACATTAGCCCAGATGAAGGAAGCAGTTTTGAGTAACAAGACTTCGGCATTTTCACTCGGCGGCGAGGATGGTGTATTGTAGTGTCAAGGTAGGATATGTTTCCAGGATGTGGATAAGCTTCGGGAGAGGGTGATGGCGGAGGCTCATAATTCCATGTATTCCATGCACCCAAGTTCTACGAAAATGTATCATGGTCTCAAGGAGATTTATTGGTGGAACGGTATGAAAAGGGGTGTGGCAAACTTTGTAGCTAAATGTCCGAACTGTCAGCAAGTGAAGGCTGAGCATCAGCGGGCTGGTGGGTTAACTCAGCTTATGGAAATACCAATATGGAAATGAGAGATGATCAACATGGATTTCGTGGTAGGGTTACCTCGCACTCAACGCAAATTCAACTCAATTTGGGTAATAGTGGATCGACTCACCAAATCAGCTCACTTCTTGACAGTCAAGTCCACCGATACTGTAGAACAATATGCCAAGTTATATATCAAGGAGATAGTAAGGCTTCATGGCACTCCACTTTCTATTATCTCGGATCGAGGGGCCCAGTTCACAGCTAATTTTTGGAAGAAATTTCAGCAAGGTTTGGGTACTCAGGTGAATCTCAGCACAGCTTTCCATCCGCAGACCGACGGTCAGGCCGAGCGGACTATTCAGACGCTTGAGGATATGTTGCGGGCTTGTGTCTTGGATTTCAAAGGTAGTTGGGATGACCACTTACCACTTATAGAATTTGCTTACAATAACAGCTTTCATGCTAGCATTCAGATGGCCCCGTTTGAGGCATTGTACGGAAGAAGGTGTAGGTCTCCAATTGGGTGGTTTGAAGTGGGTGAAGCAGAATTGCTAGGGCTAGATCTTGTGTACCAGGCTATGGAGAAAGTTAAAGTCATTCAGGAAAGGATGAAAACTGCTCAGAGTCGCCAGAAATCCTATGCGGACGTTCGCCGAAGAGATTTGGAATTTCAAGTTGATGATTGGGTGTTCTTGAGGGTATCTCCTATGAAGGGAGTCATGCGATTCGGGAAGAGAGGGAAGTTGAGTCCCAGGTATGTCGGACCGTATCGGATCGCTCAACGGGTAGGGCAAGTTTCTTATAGGCTGGAATTGCCTCCTGAAATGTCATTAGTACACCCGGTGTTCCATGTGTCCATGTTGAAGAAAGTGGTTGGACATCCACCATCGTGCCAGTCGAGACTATCGAGGTTAATGAAGACTTGTCATATGAAAAAGTTCCAGTTGCCATTCTTGATAGGCAAGTCCGTAAGTTGAGAAATAAGGAAGTTGCCTCTGTTAAAGTGTTGTGGCGAATTCAACACGTTGAGGAAGCCACGTGGAAGCAGAAAAAGAAATGAAGGAAAAATACCCCTATCTATTTGAGCAAGTCTAGTAGAAATCGTGCGAACTCTTATCTCTAAAACAAAACTCATATTGTGTCCAAATTGGTTCTTTCCTAAATGCTTTACTCTTGAAATTCCCCAAGCTGTGCAAGGATTATGTGTGTTGTGATTGTCTAATCATGTGAACCTCCCTTTGGTAAATGGAAGTTTTATAAAGACTCACGTGATAAGTAAACAACTAATGAAGGAATAGATTGATAATGGTTTATTTATATGCATATAGTATTTTGAAGCAATTAAATTATGTGGTACTCATTGAGGTGACTAGTTTATGTGCAAAATGTAGCAAGTGATAAAATATGTGCAATTGTTGAGGTACTGAATTGCGTACAAGCTGGATAGATAGTTGTAATTGTGTAATGGTGTTGGGGAATATGTTTTGGGGGCTCTCTGACAGGTGGATATGTTCATATTACAAAGGAAACTCTGGCAAAAGTTTTCTAGAATATGGGAGTTAGTGAAAATTTCGAGAGTCTTCATATCATTCTTTCAAAACCAGCTGATTTTCAAAATCCTCATTCGAGGACGAATGATTTTTAAGTGGGGGAGAATTTAAGGTCCCGTAAATAATTTTTGGTCTCAAAACTTAGTAACTCTTGGTGTCGACTCCGAATATGTGTTAGGAATGCGGTTCGGACCCTTGGTAGCGATCTAAGCCTTTAAAAATCAAAAGAATCAATTTTCCAGAAAATTGTCATTTATGCGGTCCAGAATGAGGTCGCAGATCAGCTATGCGGACCACATTCTTGCCGCATAGTGAATCAGAGAGTTGGTCTAAGTTGATGTTGAAAATGCGGTCCATTATGCGATCGCATAATCGATATGCGGACCGCATTTCCACCGCATACCCAGGCAGAGATGTCCAGTGATTTGGGGTCAGTTCGTCGGTCGAAATGCGGACCGCATTCCAATTATGCGATCGCATGATGCGACCGCAGATCTTACTCGGACTTCTATTTTCTAAAATTTAAAACCCGACCCTTTTCTAATATAACACCCTAACCCCTCATTTTTACCATTTTTCTTAGCAAAACAAGAGAGAGGGAGGAGATATTCTTGAGAGAGAGTTCCTTTTCTCCAAAATTTGTGCCTCAAATTATCTAATCCGGGAAATTTTAAAGCAAGTATCTTCATCTCCATTTCTTCAGGTAAAATCCCTACCCCATTTTCATTGACTTTCATATTTATTGAGAGGGGCAAAGTCTCATGCATTAGTTCTTGATAATAGGGGTTGAAACATCATGCATGTTTATTAAAACCTAAAATCTAGTAAGAGTAGTTGGGAAGGAGTAAAGAATTGTGTAAAGAAGGGTTGATAACCTAAATAAACTCGGATAGCTATTGTGAATTTCGAATTCTAAGAAATATGTGTTAATTTGTAAACAACATTGACGTGGCTAGGTTGCTTGGTGACTGATAATAGGAGTTTAAAAAGGGAATTCGACTCTAGGTATGTATGGCTAACCTTGACTTTTTAAAATTGCCTTGTTGGTGTTCAAATGTTTGGTATGTGACATTCACGTAGGTAAATTGTGAAATTCGTGTGATTTGCACGGTTCTGATTATGATATGTGGTATTAGATGAAAAACAAATGACGTAAGGAAATTGTAAGTGATGCAACTGAAATAATTGTGATATTAACATCTATGGCTTATCGTGGGCAAGTATTGTTGTAACGTGAAACACTTGTGAATTGTGGAATATGACAGAAATAGTATTGTAGGCAAACTTTACTAAAGGAAAGAATTGATCCCATGAACCTCCAAAGTTGATAACACAAGCCTAGAACATATCCCCCAATATCTAAATAGTCCGCTCGGACTGCCCGTCCAATCCACTTGGGTGCCTAACTCTCGTTGAACTGCCCTCCAGAAACGCGAGGTAAACTACGTACTTCGATCCGAAATGATAGATATTGGAACCCCCAAAAGGCGAACAATCTCCTGGATATAAATCTTGGTTAACCTCTCGGATGAATAGGAGACTGCCACAGGAATAAAATCCAGTGACTTGGTCCGCCTATCAACAATGACCCAAACTGCATCAAACTTCTTCCGAGTCAATGGAAGTCCAGTAACGAAGTCCATAGTGATCCACTCCCACTTCCACTCGGGAACCTCAATCCTCTGAAATAAACCACCAGCCCTCTGATGCTCATAATTAACCTGCTGTCAATTCAAACACCGTGATAAATATGCCATAATATCCTTCTTTATTCTATGCCACCGATAATGCTGTCGCAAATTCGGATACATCTTTGCGGCGCCTCGATCAATAGAATACCGGGAACTATCTCTAAAATCAACTCTCGAATCCCATCAACATTACGCACACAAACTCGCCCTTGCAATCTCAAAACTCCATCAGCATCTAATGTAACCTACTTGGCACCTCCTCGCTACACCGTGTCTCTGGGGACATACAAGTGGACATCATCATACTGCCGATCACGGATACACTCGAATAATGAAGAATGAGCGACCGTGCAAGCTAACACCCGACCAGGCTCAAAAATATCGAATCTCACAAATCGGTTGCCTAAGGCCTGAACATCCAAGGCAAGAGGCCTCTGACCAACCAGATATAAGCAAGACTGCCCATACTGGGTGACTTCCTACTCAAAGCATCAATCACCACATTGGCCTTACCCGGGTGATATAAGATAGTGATGTCATAATCCTTCAATAGCTCCAACCACCTTCTTTGCCTCAAATTCAACTCCTTTTGCTTAAACAAGTAATGAAGACTCTTATGATCGGTGAACACCTCACATGCCATGCCATACAAATAGTGCCTCCAAATCATCAATGCTTGAACAATGGTTGCCAGCTCCAAATCATGTAATGGATAGTTTTCTTATGAATCTTCAACTACCTTGAAGCATAGGCAATGTCCTTGCCATCGTCCATTAATACTGTACCAAGCCCAATACGAGAAGCATCACAATAGACTATATAAGGCCCTGAACTTGTGGGCAGAACTAACACCGGTGCCTTAGTCAGAGCTGTCTTGAGCTTATGAAAGCTCGCCTCACACTCGTTTGACCATCTGAATTGGGCACCTTTCTGGGTCAATCTGGTCATCGGGGCTGCAATAGATGAAAATCCCTCCACGAACCGTCGATAGTAGCTTGCCAATCCCAAGAAACTCTGAATCTCTGTAGCTGATGCCAGTCTAGGCTAGTTCTTGACTGCCTCAATCTTATTCTAGTTAACCTGAATACCCTCTACCATTACGACATGACCTAGGAATGCAACCAAACTCAACCAAAACTCACACTTTGAAAATTTTGCATATAGTTGACTATCCTTCAGAGTCTGAAGAGCCATTTTGGGATGCTGCTCATGCTCCTCTTGGTTGCGGGAATATATCAGAATGTCATTAATGAAGACTATCACGAACGAGTCAGAAAAAGCCATAAACTGTCATGACCCAAATTCACCACTTGTGAACACGTCATGACGGCTCCTAATCTTCGCGACCAGGTAAGCCTAACACCTTGCAGAAGTAATGTCATTTGCGGAAAAATTATAATCAAAACTAAATAACGGGAATAATGTATATAAATTGCCTCCTGGCACATACACTTTAACACTTAGCATTCTGAAACTATCCCAAAGACCCGGAAACCCACGGGCAACACAGGCTAAGAGAATCATAAGATACAGCTCTAATATCCGGAAATGTCTAAA